>JAOUZG010045425.1:96657-109137 GCA_026289955.1 Argiope argentata | reverse complement strand
CTATTATCACGTGATTGGAACTGATTCCATTATCTTCTGCAATGATTCATGCTGCTGTGGCTTATCCTCCAGCTACCTTGCGAAGTCAGATAAGGTCCATCAGACCTTTGACCTTGAGAAAGTCAAATACCAGAAGGAAGGGGGGAGGAGAATATATCTTCTCTGGAAAGTCCTAAAGAGTCAAAGATGTACTTTGCAGAAGTTTTCTGAGCTTGGCATTTAGAGCAGACTGCAAAGATCTTTCTTTCCTCAAAAAACGAGAGACTTTTAGTGTGACCACTTGCTAATATCGATATCATCATTTAAGAGACTTTGTCACAATTGAGAGCAAATGAAGAGACCAACTCTTTGCCCACATACCATTGATGGCTAGGAGGGATTTTCCATTCCCTTGAAATTTCAGCCTTATAGATTGATTTGCTAAAGAGGTTTCCTCTCAACAGTGTCTCTGCCTTGCCAGAGGGGAGAGGGGGTGAGGATTACACGCACCAATGAACCGGAAGGCTATGTCGGCGGTAACTTCTACTGATAGGGTCTCCCTTGCCGAGCAGGCCGAAGGGTAGGTGTCAGACGAAAAAGAACACCACCAAGAGCTAAAACAAACCTCTACCTTTCTGGTGCTCATGTCCTCGGATCAACAGAGGTTGCATTTCAGCAACTTCTTATGATTTCGTACTTAATGTACTGAAGATCATAAAGGTTTCCTTAAATGAATAATAAATATATTAGATAAGTTTTTTCCAATATAATTTAATTATGTTATGACATGGAATTTAGATGTGTGACATTGTTAAAGTAAATTTTCTAAGTTTAAAATAAGATTTTGTTAAAAAAACACCCCTCTAAACTCTAGAAAAATAGCATTTCAGGTACGAGTAATGCTGAGTAAATTGCGTAACAATTGCACCATTTGGCAAAAAGAAATACTTTCCTTAGACATTAAATCCAAGACAAAAATCATTCGTTTCTATTTTATTAATCTAGTAGTTTTAGTTTAATAACAAGTTATGTTTCATTTTCATAAAATTTCAGACAAAGAAAAATCAGAAAAAATTTCCGGGCAGGTCAATAAAAAGCAGAATTTGATTACAAATCTGTAATGTTGCTTTCCAGCACGAATTGTATCATCGCAAGAAAAACCATTTTACAATCAGTCCTGTTACCGGCTGAGAGGCTGCCGCGTCAGTGATCTCAGAGATTGGCGACCATTGGTGACGAATTTGATAAATTGAACAACAAAATGGATATTGCTAAAAACTTCGAGAACTTTAGCGATCCGTCCAATAGAAACTGAGATACATCCTAATTGGCCCAGAAGGTTCTGGTCCGCCTTCCGGGAACTATAAAAGGCCGGCAGTTTTAAACTGCAAGGGTGAATTGAACGGAAAGAGGAGTTTGAATAGTCTTTTAAATTAATGAAATTAAAAAAAAAAACCTCAAAGATTTTTGCGTCTAACAACAGACATATGATTTAGAAAATTAAAAATCTTCTATTTAGATATTATCTTATAACCCACTATTAAAAATAACCCACTATTAAAAATAATTTAAATATTAATAAATCTATTTTAAATATTCATTTTTATACTTAATTTATTTAAAACTCGATATGAGCTTTTAGTTATTCCTCTTCTTAATTTCTCATATGCTTAGTATAAAAGAAGTATGCGTAGTATATCTGCAACAGATAATTAATTGAGTTAGGCAAATGAAATTTGGCACGCTATCTTTACATCAAATTTGTACATTTTTACCATATTTCAGAGGAAGTCCGTCTGTCCAACTGTTCGAATCAAAGTTGATACGATAACTAAAAAAAAGTGAACAAGGAAGATAAAATTTGACTCATTGTTTTAAAGTCGACAGGCTATTTTTCATTTATCAAAGTTTGAACAACATTCGACAAGATCGTCTCTGCTTGTCTATACTCTCCGAAAATCTTAAACAACATAATTTAAAAATGCAATGATTTAATTACATCAAACTTCGTATTGGAATTTATGATTACACGTATAATGTTGTGTCAAGTTTTTCTTTCAACCCGTCGAGAAAAAGCTTGTCTAAAACACAATTTTTAGGAATAGTCACCAAAAAAATCGACACCAAAACGCCAAATTCACTCCAATAAAAATCAATCCGAAAATCACGCCAAAAAATCAACGCCAAAATGCTAAATCCACGCCAATATTTAATATTTCATAATTATTGCACAACAGTGTCGAGCAAGACCTTCTTGGGATAGCATCTTCATTAGAGAATATGCGAGAAGGGTTTTGGGGAGACCACTCCTACTGGTTTAAAAATGGTTCCCAGGTCTTCTTAAACGCCTATTAAGGAATTTAATGTAATGTAAATGTGAAGACATTACAACTCCCCTTATTTAGTGACACAAACATTTTCATAAATGCCTTAAAAAGTTTTTAAAGCTATTTAATTTATTCTCAAAATAAAGATATGTTTGGATCTATGGATTTCTACGGATAACTTTTTTTAAGGATAAAAATCCATTAGATTTTAAATGACAAAAAAAAAACAAGGGAAAAAAATTCGATTTTGTATTTGATGGTAATAGGGGTTTATTCAAAGGTAAAGAGGGGATTAAATATTTGTTGTAATAGTTAAGAATTGAGATGACATTTCTAGTTTAGTAAGAATTTGTGACAGCGAAAATCCCCCAGTTAAACGAATGTGAGGAAAACATTTAAAGCTAAGAAATATTTGTTTGATCTTTATGATACGCTTATGGTATTGAAGTGTATGAAAACAATAAAATAAAATAAATAAAAATACGATATAATATATACGAAAAAGAGATTTTTCTGTTTTTATTATAATGCTCAAAAATCGAGAAGATTTAAAAATGAGATGATTTGATTTTTTTATTAGTTTTGATCAGAATAAATTTAATTTGATGTTTAAATAATATTAATAATAAATTAATTTGAAAATAGTTCATATTATATTGAAGAAAATTGATGGCAAACAATATTTAGCTCAGTTTAATATCAATAATCTATATTTTGAATTATGAAATTTTACATTTGATAAAAAATTTCATTAATATTTATACAAGTAAAAGAATCACAGAAAAATTCAATACGTCATTATAGGCGATGTAAATGCTTGCAATTGTTCATATATTGCCTATTGAAGTTATCAATGATTTTAAAGTTATAATAATTAGTCTCATTCGGTGACTAATTATGCATTTACTATGTTTACAACATTAATTTTGTCATTTTAGTGAAGTATGATAACCTATGTCGAATCATAATAAAAGAAACTACTATTTTATGCTATATTTCCACCATACACTTAGAGAAGTGGATATGGCTTGTTGTGCTTACAAAGTTGTTATTACGTATGTCACTTTTCAAGCCAGCTGACATGGTTGTCAGTGATTTAAGCCGATTGAGCGTCTCTTGTTTTTTAGTAGCGGCATCTAGGGCCAAGAGTACGACTTAGCTACACACACGTCATAACTCTTTTTAAGGGACGGATTTCATTCATGCATTTCATTTATTCATTCACAAATTGTAATTTTAGATCTGGAACAGAGAACGATCACCTCTGAACCAGTAACCCCAGTGGTATTACTCTCGACATGGAGGACTTTATGATCACGACAGATTTCAAATGCGACAGCCACCACACACAAACGGAGAGTCTTCTACTGGCGGGTTCGAACTCGCAGCCTAAGGGATGCGAATCGAAGCCCTACAAACCAGGCTATACCGGCTTGCAAAGTAGTGAAATTAAGTGGCGAAATCGGTCCAGCTGTTGAAGCTGCCAAAGATTTATTTTTAAAAACCTCTAAAAATGGAGGATGGTGAGAGCGAGTTACCTATATTGTTGTAGCTATTATGCCTAAGTTTTTATAAGAAATAAAAAATGGAGAAAATTATACAATCATTGAAAATGGAGAATTCTTTTCATGGTTTTTTTTCCCGTGGAAAATGTACAGTGATGTGATTTTTTTGTGATTTCTCACTAAAAATCTTCACTTAGTAGTAACTAAGCAACTATAAATTCAAATTTAATATTTTTAGCCTTCATATAAAATAAAAATTAATGAAATTAGATCAATAGGAAGATAAGAGAGGGTGAAACCTGATTCTTTGTTACTGCTAATTATTTTGAATATATATATTACTGTTTTCTGTCTTACTTTGTAAAAAAGACAAATTAAAAATATGTATTTAAATATAAATTTAATTAAAATACAAATTATTTAATTTAAAATATAAATTTAATTTAAATAACTTATATCTTGATTAAATTTATTATTTTAATTAATTTAAAATATAAATTTAAAATATATTAATTAAAATATTCTTTTTTATAAAGATTAAAAATATAATAAAAGGTTTAACAATATACTTTAAATCTCTTTTAGTATCAAAGTTCAATAAAGCTTATAATTTTAATCTTGTAAAGTAATAATTAGTTATACAATTTTTAAAAATTAACTATACAATGTTCCTTCGGATTTATTAATATAAAATCTTTGTAATATATTTTATATTTGTTAGTTTAATGTTAGCATTAAATTATTACCTTACACAAATAAAAATACGTTATAAAGGGAAAAATATTTTCGAGCTGAATAGATTAAATATTTTATGGCAGCTGCTAGGAAATAAACAGACAAAACAGTTTTAAAAAATCCTAAATTACCGGATATCTTTAAAGATCATGAAATAAAAGCATCCTGAGAACCAAAACACCTGCTCTTCTAATACAAGTTAAAAGACTCGGTAATGTTCGATGTTCTTCATGAAAGAAATAATTATTCCAAAAATAATAACAAATTTATCTAGAATTCACATATTTGCATGAATAATACGTCTAGCTTTCTCCTAAAATGCAAGTTATGTTATTTTTCAACCACTTTTGCTTTCCTTTAGGATTTGCATTCAATTTTCACCGCTGGATAAACAATTTTCTCCTGTCTAGACATGCAAATATTCAGAAAATATAAACACAGACTCAGATAGGTCGTTTGGCAATTCCAGTGTTGCCAAGAAAATATAAAATATTTTAAAATGTATTTGTGTTGTGTATTTTATGATAAATAAAATTTACATAAAAAAACTTTTCTAAACATAATACCAAAATTTAACTTTTCTTTAAAATCTGGATTACTTTGTCAAATTGTAATTATTGGGGTTGGCGGAAAGGGGTCGGAGCTCCTATTTTTCATTAAAATAAATCATGTTTTGAGGAAAATAACACAAAAATAATAATTGGAGACAATTCAGTTTAAAATAATACACTGATTATTTGAGATAATTAATCATATTTGGAAAATATGTTTTTGTTCATCTTATATGACACATCCACATTTTTTTCCGTAAAAGGTTTGATATTTTTATAGCAGATATTTAGCTTAATATGTACGATGCACTAAATAGGTAATATCTTTAGCTTAATATATTATGATGATGTACTAGTTTAATTTCTGTTTGGTATCAATTTTCATTGGAAGAAACAATGTGACGTCACATGAGCTTAGCGTACGCATATGACATTGAATGAAAAGATTAAATTCGGCCTTAGATGAATTGCCATTTTTATATGTCTAATATTGGGTTGTTCGGAAAGTCATTTCGTTTTTTTGGGGGAACATGAAAGACAGTTTTCGTATAATGAATAAATATTTTATTAAATTATATATTGGCCATTCTGGTCCAACACCTTTTGCCATCTTTCTGGCAGTAACATAATTCCCCTCTCATAAAAGTTTTGGTCTTTGCTGGCAAAAAACTGGTTCAGGTGGTTTTTGACATCTTCATTTGAGGTAAAGGTTTTGCCATCCAAAAAATTTTGCAGGGACTGGAACAAATAGTTGTCGGAAGGCGCCAGATCTGGAGAATAGGGTGGATGTTGCAGTACGTCCCATTCAAGCTGTAAAAGTTTTTGGCGAGTGACCAAACTTGTGTGAGGTCTCGCATTATCCTGGTGGAACACTACACCCTTCCTGTTGATTAATTCGGGCCTCTTCTCTTTAAGTGAATCATTCAATTTGTCCAGTTGATGACAATAGACTTCTGAATTAATCGTTGTATTGTCCGGCAAAAGCTCAAAAAAAAAACGATTCCTTTGGCATCCCACCAAACGGAGAGCATCACCTTTTTTTGGTGAATGTTGGCTTTTGACACGCTTTGAGCCGGTTCATCTTTTCTACTCCATGACCTCTTGCGTTTAACATTGTTGTATACAACCCATTTTTCGTCCCCAGTAATAATCCGCTTCAAAAAGGGATCATTTTCTTGACGTTTGAGGAGCGAATCACACGCGTCAACGCGACGACACAAATTTCGCTCGTAAGGACATGGGGCACCCACACATCGAGCTTCGAGGTTAAGCCCATGCCTTTCAAATGGCCATAAACAATCGAATTCGACAAATTTAATCTCTCACCGATCTCTCGTGTGGTTATTCGCCGATTTGCATCAACTAATGCCTTCATCGCATCTTTGTCAGCTTCGACCGGCCTTCCAGACCGTGGTGCATCTTCGACATCAAAATTGCCGGATCGAAATTTTACAAACCAGTTCTGGCACTGGCGTACTGTTAACACGCCTTCTCCATACACATCCGTCAATTTTTTTCTCGCTTGGACATCATTTTTACCTTTTCTGAAGTAAAAAAGTAAAATATGACGAAAATGCTGCTTATTGCTCTCCATATTTAAAAGGGCACCAACCAAAAACTACTGCGTAAAATTAATAGAACTTTTTCACACACAAGCCTTGCAATATCAGCTCTCAAGACATATAATGGTTATGCGGCTTAAGTGTGAAGTTGGTTTCGAAAAAACGTAATTAAGTCCTCTGACGGGAAAAAACGAAATTACTTTCCGAACAACCCAATATATTTCATATTTAAAATATAAGTTGGGAATAGGTATTATACTAAAATTTTTATCAAGATTCCCAAATTTACTTTTAGTAGCTGTTTTTAATTTATGGAAAGTAACTTTAAATAAACTTTCATTTGCGAAAATTTTGAAATTGTGTATTTAAATCTGATTCTACCGTAAGAATAATAATTTTATTTAATTTTTCAAATGCGTGTAATATTAATAATCGTTCTATGCATTATCCCATTATATTTTTTCCTTTTATTTTAAATTTTTTTTGCCTTTAAAACGCATTTATTCTGGTGGATTTTTTTTGCGGATGCTGTTTCTAACAAATAAATTTATGACAAATATATTTAGTTCAGTTTAGTTATATTAACGACCCGTTTGGTTTTTGTTGTTACTCCAATAGTTAGCTTAATTAGACAAAGCCACTTTCCATTTAAATTTCAAGCATCTCACTGCATTCAGCTTTCTTTAATTCAATATTAAAATCCCTTATTAAATTTTGACCAATAAATGTGAGACAACAGTCACAGAAGTGTACAGAAGAGGACCGTATTTCATTATATCTTTCACTTCACGATCATTACACTTTTTAAATAACCAGGTGGTTATAGTTGCAGGGGCATGAAGCGGTGTTGTGTGCTGTTGTTAATAATGGCACTTGACGTGGACAAGCGCGCTGATGACCGTCAGTTATTTTAAGCCGAATGAGGGTCTCTTTTTTTGAAGTAGCCCCAACTAGGGTCAAAAGTACGACTTAGCTACATATTCATCACATTCGCTTGCACAGACCCGTTTTATAAGGATAACACATTCACACACCTCATAGATAGTACATAGAACAACCATGTCCTAACCGGGACTCGAATCCGGGACTCCCAGATCATGAGGTAGATACGCTACCACCGTGCCAGGGCACCGGCAACGTCCCCTTTTAAAGCAACATTAGGGCTATTTTGGGACGGCCCTCGTAATTTTAAACCGCGGTCAGATAACGAGGATGACACCCTCTCCACACCTCACTGGCTGGAGTATTTTTGACCCTGACGGATTTAATGTGCAACATAGCCCCTTACACGGCGGTTCGGTGGAATCGGGTCTCAAACCTGGAACCCTACAGCTCACAAACCGTGACCTTACCATCAGACCGTCGCGGTCGGATCACATGTGGGAAAAAGTTGTAAGGTTTTCTTATATACATCTAATTCTATTCTATTCAGCTTTTTACAAAAATTATAGTTTGTTATAATAGTTTGTTATAATTATAATTCATTTGTTGATTGATAAATTTTTCTTTAACATATTGTAAAGAAATTGTAAAATTTCCCTCCCTTTCTAAGAGACACATGTTTGAACATTTTTACTTCTGGCCAGCGGTGAGACGATTCTTTCCTTTGTTGCGCATCGTGTTTCTCCCGCTTTGATGTTACCTTCTGAACTTGAATGGAAACAAGGTAATAGACCACCCATGCGGTTTACAGCCCTCTGAAGAAGTAAATCGTGTCAAAACCCCAGATGTAACTATTTTTCCTACGGGACCACTTGAACTGGAATAAAGTTCAGATAATGAACCACACATGCGTTTTACGGCCCTGTGAAGAAATAAGAGCTAAAACCTCCAGATTTAAATATTTCCTTATTGTTGAGGGTCCACTAGGAGGATGGATGATTAGAAAATATTCCTACGGCTAACTGCTGACCACTGGGAATATTTCTTAAGAATTATTGGATGATCAGCATCTCCATTGCACCAATGCGAACCTGAGAGGCGGAGTTTGACGGAGGTTAAAATGGAAGGTTTTGAAAGGACTAGACGACGAGCTGTGAGCTGATCTGACGAGACCAGCTAACCCTACTAGAGACTAGACGACGACGAGACGAGAAGAGCTGAGATCTGACGAGCTTAAGAGCTGGATAGCTGAAAAGATACATGTGATCTCGAGCTTTTGATTAAAGGTCTACCCGAGGTATCGGTAGATCCCTTGAGCTACCCCTACAGTAGCCAGATACGCTAACAGCCTGTTAGTTTTCCTGGTATTAATCGTGGAGCTGTTAACCCAGATGTAAATATTTTCCAGCATATTAACCTAGATGAGGACGAGTTGTTTTTTTTATTGTATAAAACTGTAAATAAAACATTTATGTTTAAACGCTACCCGTTTATTTGATAGACCAGGGACAAGTCATTACAATTTAAAGAATAATGTTTTTTGAAAGACTTAAAAACTTTTTCCAATATTCTTTAATTAACGTCATGCCAGAGAACGTCTTTCATCGCAATGACGTAAAATATTTACGGAATATTAACTTTTGACCTGAATTTAGCATTTTTGCCGAATTTCTACGGTCATCCTTGGTGAGTTATTTGGCGACAAATTGTTGTAGTGCCATTAAAAGCATCGAAAAATCAAATTGGTGCTTTAGACAAGTTTTTCTCATATTATTGAGAAAAAAATTGACACAACACTTCACTGGTATTCACAAGTTTCCATGCCAAATTTGAGTCATTGTTTTTTGAATTATTATGCTTACATATTAAAAAAAAATGCAGACCAAAAGTTAGTAGTTAGATTTGACTTTATACTGTAGATGTTAATTTTCTATACTGGATTTTTTCTACCTAGCTCTCTTCATTATCGAATAACTTTTAATTATCGTGTTAACTTTTATTCGAACAATTAGACTGACAGACTTTCTCTGAACGGATTTTTCTTAAAAGTTGAAAATAATCTACAAATTCATTTTAAGTCTGTATAACAAATTCCAACGGTCTAGTTCAGGGGATCTCAAACTTTTAGACATTGCGACCCCCTTTTTAGACTAAATATTTTGGCTAACCCCCAAAGTTTAAACTCTGCCTAAAGTTTAGACAGAGATTTTGAAAATTTTACGCGTACTCAAGAGTTTATAGAGTATGTGTCGGGTATTGGCGCCACATCCCTTGACACTTCATCCTTTTCAACACTAGTATCATCTCATCTCGAAACTTTGATTGAACAGTTTACAGATTACATTCCAGTTAAGGATATGAGTGAGTTTCTGTGGATAGTCAATCCGTTCAGTGAGAAAGCCGTAACAAAAGCTGAACTAAGTGTCCGTCATCATGATCAACTGATAGAGATTTCAAGTGATCAGTCAGCTAAAGTAACTTTTAACACAGCTAATATCGACAAATTTTGAATAGGTATTAAAAAGGAATACCCAGAACTGTCCACAACAGCATTACAAACTTTGATGCCATTTTCTACACATTACAACTGTGAACAAGGATTCTCCATAATGATGAATTTAAAAACAAAAGCAAGAAATCATTTGACACTAGAAAATGACATTGTTTGGTGTGTTACAAAGCTCATTCCAGACATTAAAAAAATGGTTCATTCCAAACAAGCTCATGTATCCCATTAACCAATAGAACACAAAAAACAACTTGTGTGTGTATTAAAAGCTTTATGTGTACTCTTTTTTTAAAATGAAAACTATAGCAATAAATTAATTTTCTATAAAATTTTCTTCCACATCTAGTGATCCCCCTGGACACATCCCGCTATCCTCACCTTTTGAGAACCCCTAGTTAGGTTATCTTTGTCAGAGATAGACTGATGGACATTTTTCAGAAATGTGTTTTTCGATCTCAAGAAGCTCTAAAACGCGAAGATGCGTCAAAATTCTTGCTCGAATTTTTTAACGATTACTATCTATCTACGAATAAATAATATATTTTCCTGGTACCCTCTTTTTTTGTCATAAGAGTTTTGCGGTGAACAACTTTTCGAAAACTATTTTCTACTATTTCTACAATTCTTCAGCATACCATCCAAACACCCTTTTTTCAAAGTCAAAAACTAACCACCACCCCCAAGCAGCCAGCACCATCTCTTATTTCACGCCTCAACCGTTTCCACTCATCCGAAATTTCAGCACCAAAATAATCACCTACAGAAGATAGCCGCCCCCCCCACCCTCCCCAAGAAACCAAACCACCCGCTCTATCGTTGCCACCATCACCTCGATTAAGAGTAGACGACATAGGATCTAATGAAGGCGACATATCGCTTGGTACATAACGCTGATAGCGAGGCCGTACACACACATTCTTAAGCGTCCTCCCCTCCCACGCAACAACCCCTAGAACAGAGATCCACCCGGGGAGGCTGAAGGTGTGGTGCGTGCTGATAACGTGTTGGAGGGATGGAGAATATGGGAGATATAATTTTAGGGGGATGTTTGTTAGGCTATTTAGGGGTGGTCGAGGACGTATAAGTGTGTATAAGGTTTGGAGGGGGAGCGATTCTGTAGATGCTGTTAGGAAATGCTTAGAAATGGAATGGAAGAGGGAGAAATTTTTATTCTTTGAAGCAGACGATTTTCACTTGAGGGGTAGATTAGGCTTAAAAATGAAATGAATGTCATGTGATGTAATAGAATCTATGGTAGTAATTTTTTGCTAATCCGATATAAATATATAAAGATATAGATAAAAAAATATTTGAAAATGTCGTTAAATAAAAAGCGAATAGGTTTATGGCATTATTTGAATTTGAATTTGATTTGAAATGTATGTATTAATGCAAGATTTCCCAAATCGTGGAGTACAATCCACTGATGGTTTAAGAATCAAATTTTGGAACGTCATGCTCAAGATGTTGAATATGTTTGTGTTTTTCCACAAATGTGATGCAGATTTTAACTCTTAAACAAGTTATACATTAGAAATATTTTTTTAAATAAAATTTATACTAAATTTATTTTTAATTTTTTGGTCTGTAAATCTTTTTTGTAACTGTTCTGTTACTATTTTTCTTCTTCTGATTATTCTATAAAAGGATGCATTTTTTAATGTCCTGTTTTTGGTTTGGTTTGGTTATATTGTTGTAAAGCAACACTAGGGCTATTTTTGAACTGACCTTCTAATTTTGAACCATGGTTAGATGACGAGGATGACATCTGAGTTGGCTGAGTTATGATGAAAATTTATTTCAATTTTAGTTCAAACTGAGAATGAAAAAAAAAGTTTTTGCTTTTAAACACTGCAATTCAAAAACGGGCAGAGCAATAAATTACCAAATCGAAAACTATCTCTAATCTGACGATGGCGATTTTGGCGCAATCTGGAAATCGCCAACTAAACCCGAGGGTCATAAAAATAATCAAGTACCTCTGCAGTTAGAATTAACATGAATGCTTTTGCGAGAAGTTGTGTAAGTATGAAGCGGGCTTGGAAAAATATTGTGAATTAAATTTTTACATATTTGGCAGATAGAAATGTTCTGCAATCTTGCCGAATCCATGAAAGGACAACAAAGGATTCCCTCGAGGAATATTCACTATTCAAAGCACAAGCGTCACTTGACCGTTATTTCTTGTGTATAACGGACCAACCCATCACCAATGAATGAAGCAGTACCTACAGGACCTGAGCTGACCATATTGATAGTTGACTCATATCAAAATGTATTTGAAAAGCTATATGTTGGCCTGATGTTGGAAATATATACATATATTAAACTTGAAGGATACATGTTAGTGCATAAAGGAAAATCTCAGCCAATCAAAAGATTCAACTTGGTTGCCAAATATTTAAATTGCCACTTCCACAGAGTGAGATG
>JAOUZG010045425.1:78984-94048 GCA_026289955.1 Argiope argentata | reverse complement strand
AATGATACAACATGGAACGATAAATCATGCTTTGAAAAGGAATGGAATACACTTCTTGATGAGTAAAACTTGATGACTAAGCACCAACAGACTCCACTTATTTCTATTCAATTTGTTTATTGTGATTCAGTATTCCTTCCAGGCAATTATAGTGGCATATTGAAAAGCAGAGTTTTGATAATATTAATTCTTGCTGGGCAGCAAGATTGTTTATTGGTTGTTTTTGCTTTGTTCTCTTCCATAAGTTTTGGATATGGCAGAAAAGGTTAGAAGAGTACTGTTAGGAATTTTGTGTAAATTAGATGTAAATATTTGTAAATAGTTTAATTGTATAAAATTAATTGTAATGGAATGGTGCGTCAGCAAGTAAAGATAATTCTGAGGGGATTTCCAACAGAAGATTGCCATATTTACTGATTTGGCAATGTAAGTGTGTTGGCGACATAATTAGGTCTCTAACGGTTCTCACTACACGCTAAAATGTGTGGTAGAAGCTAAGAAATAAAGATTTTCTCTTAGAGTATGTTGGAGAAAGTTCCACAGTTTTCTGGAATGCACGCATGGTTTCCACATTTGCCCTCCCACTTCAGTGGGACGGTATTTAAGGCATGGCTTAAGTAGGAGAATGAGATCAGCTCGGAGAACAAGCTACGTTAGTTGGCTTAGCTTGAGAGAGCGTCTTTTCTTTTTCACGACGTTCATTCTATAGCTTAGCTGTTAACCGAAATTAGCGGATTAAATCGAGTTAATTCGTAGCTTGTGTGGCCTTACATTTAATACACGTTTTCCTCGACAATAAATTCTGCATGTTCGCGTTATTCTTGTGTGAATTTTCGCAACAGTACTTTCTATAAAAGACATAAAATGGATCAGAGTAAGAAGACTTCTTTGTGTTCGAGACTGATGAAATATTATTTTCAGTAACACTTGTTGAATTAAGTTATCAAGGGCTTCACTCATTCTCTTACAAACGTATTTCAGTGTTTAAAAAGTTCATGGAATGCTTCATTCAAAACGTATAAATATTAGATTTTTTTTGCAAACCTTAAAAAAATATTTACACGTCTCATCTAAATATTCGGTAACATTCGATATCTAATTTCTAATATTGCCAAAATTTAATTTTAATGGGATTAGAATTTTTTCTAAAATGGGAAATGTAATTTAAAAAGAATATGCATTAAATTTTATTTTTACAATTCTATATCTGCTATTTAAAAATTAAAAATATTGCCAAACGATTGTAAAAAACATTATTTATTAAATTCTTACAAGAATATCATTCTAGACTATATATAGTTAAAGCTTTTTTTGTTAAAAAAATAATTTATAATTTTGAATAAATATGATTCAAGAAAAAGAAAAATACCGAAACATATACTGAAAATCCGGATTAAAAAAAAGAATATTAAATGAAAATTTAAAAATTTCCCATGAGAAACTGAAATATAATTTTGAAAAGTAATTGAAAAAAAAACCCATTCCAAAACGTTTAAGAAAAGAATTTAAATCTTTAATGGATTTTCATATTTATTAAGAAGTAAATGCATTTAAAATTCTTCTTAAATTTCTTCTCAGTAAAATTTTATATCAAAGGATAATCTAAAGTACACATAAAACAAAGTGTTGTAATCTTTTAATCTTTCTATATGTCTGAAATCATTTTAAAATTTTATTTCGGAAAATAAAGGAAGATGCCATTAATATTAAAACGATGTTTATTCTATATTAACTTTTTTTTAAAATTCTTTTACATTATAAGATTTTTTTCATTAAATTAAGCTCTTAACAATTTTCTCATCGGACAATTTTTTAAAAACCATCTTTATAAAAATCAAAGGAATTTGCTTTAGAAAAATCTAAGTGAACTATAAATATTATGTTAACTTTTTCTTTCATTTATTCCAAAATTTTAGATTTAGTTATTCGAAATTTGCACATTAAGTAGTTTTGTTTTTAATGCGTTTTTAAAAATCAACCAAAATTATTTTAAAGAAAGGTAAGTACATTATAAATATTATATTTGCTGAAAACATAATTTTTTGTACTGCGCATTAGACTATATGAATGCACTTAACCATTCTTTGTTTTATGTGATGAAGATGACTTATTGCCCAACTAAAAATATTGACATTAAAGAGAACATTTTTAAAACACATAAAAAATGAATTTAGACAGATTTTAGTAATCGTTAATTAAGCTTTATAATCTAACTAGTTCCTAACTATATAGACGATTTCTGTTTAAATTTACTACAAGAAAATAAAAAAAATAATGATAACGAAAAATGATGAAAATATGAAATAAATATCTTTAATTTGAGGAAGATATATCCATTATTTTTTAAATAAATGTTATTTTACTTTTTGGATTCTGAAGCAATTACAGCGCAGACGATTTTATTTCTCTAAATATAAAATAAAAATTTCTACTAAGAATAATAAAAATCAAATCGTTTTTTTTCAAACGATAAACATTTATTAAAACGAATTATTCTAACAGAATATAACATTCTTTTTCTGTGAATAAAACTTAGAGAGATAAAAATAAAAAAATAATAAAAAAACCAACTTCTGGAACTATAAGAAGGTAATTATTTTGCCATATCCGAACAGAAATAAAAACGCCATATTTTCCAATTCAAGTTTCCGGGATTCTATGTCACGAAATTCTCTTATTTATATCTCATTAGAGGTAATCCGGGGATGCAGTTATTTTTTTGTAACGGAAATTGTGATTTCGATCAGAAATCTATTGCTTTGATACACGCACTTCCATCGCTTATTTCCGTATCCGCCGAGATAGTTATCTTTTTTTTTCGTTGTTCGTATAAAGACTCCGTGATACTTTCTTGCTTGAGAGAAACTTATACACAAACATGTGTGAACGAATTCTATACATTTTTATTCCGTTGGAATAAATTTGAAAGAATTTCAGTTTTGTAAGGAACTTTGTAGGCGAAAGAACTGCATCTTTCTCTCTTATAGTAGTCAGAAAAATATCTTGTTAAGAATAGAACTCGCCCTTTGTGATAAAATATTTAAATTTATATTCTGTAGTTGGCAGCAAACATGGAACTAAATCTACTTTAGAAAGTATCCAATGTGCTTCTCTCTTCTCTGATGTGTTTTTGTTTGTTATTTGTTTCGCAAATAGTTACACAGTGATATTTATTCCAGAATAAGGCAGCATTTTTGAAAACTTTAATGTTACCAGGAATTTATAAAACTTGAAGTATTTAGGGAATATCTTGGGAAATTATTAAATTTATGTTTTATATTATTTTTTAATATTATCTTTTATACATTGGAAGTTATATTGCAGTTAAATCTCATTTTCAAAACAAACATTTGTTTGACATAAGCAGCCCCCTCAAATTTGAAATGGATAGTAAAAACTAAACTGAACTAAAATATTTCAACAAAAGTTTTCCTCAGCTTTTTTTCAGAAAAACTAGATATTATTCTTCTTATATTTCTAACAAATATTTTTATTTGATTAAAACTAGTTTGTTTTACTACTATTGCTATCCTATACAAAATAAGAATTTTCTATTAGTGATAAATTGAATTGTATGAAAAAATAAATACACCAGAATTTTTGAATTTTATATATTGTCCAGTTTATGTAGATATATATTGATAACAAATATCTTAATGTTATGAAAATTACAATGAAATGAAAAGGAGAACCCTTTATCGCCATCACTGAATTTTCAATTTTTTTCTAGTTAATAAAATCTGCGTTTTAATTTACTTTTTAGAATTCAGAAGTGCTTTACAAAATATAGAAATTATGATAACATAATTAATTTAATATAACATTTTAAAGCATGATAAAAATGCAGTACATTAAATATTGTTACGTTTTTAGCGTAGCGGGTTCGGATTGAATGGACTTTACTTGAGGACAGCACAAACAAATTTATTTACAGGTATTTACATAATGACGTGATAAAGTAAAACTTCAGATAAAAACAATCCAGCAGTCAACAGTCACTTACAGCGTAAATGCAAGCCTTACGCACAATAAAAACAGACTGCAAAACAGCTATCATATAGCACAGTAAACAGTAAATCGCAGAGAGCTCAGTAATACAAAGTTAACAGCAAACGCAAACACAGCTCACTAATAACATGCAATCAGCTAGTCCAGCGAGACGCTTCTCTTCCGAGAGAGAGGAACCCTCAACTCACTCACTCACTCCACCACATCTTATGGCAACCCTTCCCATATATAGCCGGGCGAGCGTCACGAGAAGCGACGCGTCCTCATGAACCACCTTAACTTTCTCACTTAAATTTATCAACTTAATTTTTAATTCTAAATCGCTACTTAACTTCTATCTCTTAAACTTGAAAACTTTGAAAATTCTCGCAAGGTAGCATACCCCCGCACCCCACACCCTCAATAGACCAATCAGCTTGAGTCCTGACACACGCCACCTCACCCACCCATCTATAGCAGCTACTACTATATAAGACGCAGAAGAGTTCCTGCCACGCATTCACAGAGACCGCAGAGCACTAAAGAACTGTCATTACTGGGGTTAAGCCCCTGCCGGGGCTAGGAACCCCGCAAGCAAACCATCTTGTCTTGAGAAGCGACGTGGTGCAGCCAGAACTGTCTTGGCGCTACCAGAATATTCCCCTCGCCAAGTCAACTCGGCTGGCGCGAAGCACCTCGTGAAGCGTCGCCAACATTTTTTACTTAGGTGCGCGTTCGTTCGCTTGTAACAATATATTTCATTTCTGGGGACATGCTTTAATCAACTGTATTGTGTTCTTACATGGTTTCAAAATCCAAAAAGCTATAAAATACTGTTAAAAAGTTTTTTTTAGTGTTTTGAAGCTGGTAATTAGATAGATAATCAGCTGAAAAAGCATTTGCTTTGAAGGTCATAACTTAATATATGATTTCCAGCTATTCTTGCATCCTGGGTTCGAGTCCCGGTTCAGGCATGGTTGTTCTTTATCTGTTCTATCTGTAATATGTTTGAGTGTGCCCTCCTATAAAAAGGGACTGTGAATGTAATGCGTGAGTAGCTGTTTTGAAGATGATGTCTTTATGTAGTGTTGTCTACTTCTGTAATCCACGTGTGGTATTAGTGCTTCAGGGGGATTTATAAATGTTCAATAAAGAAAATCTGTTCTTGAAAATTTGTAATATTGCTTTTCTGCCCTGTAAGTCTTCTAATGAAGAAGATAGTTTTACAGGTAGCTTTAATGTATGTAAACATACCAACTCGATGACTCCCAGGGTAAGAGATGAACTTGGCGATACAAAAGTTCCTGAAATTATTGTATGGTGATATACAGATATACAGGTGATATACAGATTAGAAGTGAAGATACGGTATCCCTCAGGAACATTCGAAATCCTGTCATGGAGATTGTAAGCCTCAAGGAACAAAAGTTTAATAATTTAGTTGAGTTGAGCTCAAACGAATAGTTGAGCGAGTTTTTTCTAAGCATTTTATGCCATTTAATTTGTACAAGTTTATTTCCCACGTGTTGCTTCAAGAGCGCTGTTTATCTAAATATGC
This sequence comes from Argiope argentata, assembly GCA_026289955.1. NCBI lineage: Eukaryota > Metazoa > Arthropoda > Arachnida > Araneae > Araneidae > Argiope > Argiope argentata. The sequence continues at coordinate 88,503 of JAOUZG010045425.1, read as the reverse complement.
CTACTCGTTTAAGCTATATTTGTGATTTCCGTAAGCAAGAACTGTTTATCTATCTGTTTGTGAATCCGAGCATTCGAATAGAATAAAGTGTAAGTATAATTTATTGAAATCTTTCGAATTTTCACTGAATTTTCAAGTTAATATACGGTCTTTATAATAAATTTGTAAATTAATGTCAAATTTTGAGCAAAATTGTCTCGGAGGAATTCTGTTCTCTTCAGCTGTTCGAATATGATTTAGCACGGCACCTACAAATTAAAAAGATAAAATTCGATACAAAGAATTAACATCTGTAGTCTAAATACCTATCAAATTTCAAGACATATCCACCAAGGTTTTCACTGTCTGTTGGTTTGTAATTTTAAAAATATGTAAACTTAATCATTAAATAAAACCACTCATCATTATAAGAAAGCATGTATCTTCCATTATTCTGCTTATTTTCTAAGTGGAATTCAATCAATATCGTTTTTTACCTCCTGTACCATTTATGCCTAAAATGAGGCACAACATATAACACATTCCACTGACCAATCCCCACCTCTTCGGAACCCAACTCAAACATTCTCTTGCAATATACCAACACTTATTCCCTCCCATCAGCACAATTTCTAACAGTTCACAAATTTCCGAGATTTTCCAGCAAAACCATCTCTTTGTAAGCAATAAATAATTCCTCCCTTCTTTTCAAACGAACGCCACCCACTCAATCTACGGAACACAAAGGAATATGATCATATCCAACGAGGGGGAAACCTCCCCCCCCGCAAAAATGGAGGGATCCGGCCCTTCCCCCTTGCTGAGTCAGATGCACTTTATTCCCCTCCATAATAGCTGTAACATGGATATACTCGTCCATGCACGTGATAAAAATTCCACGAGCAATCTAACGGTATGAACGTTCGATATGTTATGTCCCCCCCCCCGTTCTATTGCGTGGTGCCTTGTGGATGAGTTAAGGTGTTCCAAGGGGGCACTGTTGAGTCCGGTGCAGGCGAAGATAATAGGTGTAAAACGATTTGCTATGTGTTGGAAATTGGGAATCTAAGCGCTCAGAGGAAGATATGGTGGTTTTTGGGCGAGATATTGCATAATTCAGGGGTGTAATTGAATGCCTTTGTTATGTTTATATCGAACGAAAGAGAGCGGTTTATGTGGCTTTGGATGGATATTTGTGCTTCGCCGCGATGAAAAAGAGGTTATTAATATGGGGCGGGATATGGCGGAATGGGTTGCCGCAGTGATTTTTAAAATGTAGTGCGTGAGGTCTATGATTTATATACAATTTTTAAAAATCAATTCCTTCTTAGGTTAACAATAAAAATTATTTTAGTTACTTTTTATTAAATAATTACAATTGTTGTTCTCTTGTTCCGCTGATATTTACCATTTTATTTAATATATTACTATGTTGTAATTTAGGAGGTAAACATTTTAATCATAGCGCATTTTTATCTTTAATTTTTATATGCATAATATTTTTATATACATTTTTACCATACGTATGTCGCAGCATAGTCAAAATTGGCTCTTGGGCCATTAAAATCCACAAAATCAACCAACCATCTCTTGTTTCGCTTTATAACAGAAGGAGAGGTATAACTCTCGACATAAAAGAATTTATGACCACTACAGATGCAGTAACATCCACCAAAAATAAAGAGTTTTCGGTTGGTGGGTTCAAACTCTCAATCCAAAGGATGCGAATCCAACACCCTACCAACCAGGCTATCCAAGCCTAACAATTACAGTTATAATAAATAATTGATCAAAAAATTATACAAGCGTAGAATTTTCAACGCCAATTGAGGATTCAAAGTCAATTTTGGCAAATAAAAATGCGTTAATTTTCTACATTAGTTGGGTAAAGCAGTACAGATTAGAAATTTCTAATTTTCTTTATTCTGTATTATTTTAATTCGAAAGTACTTCAAAATGAATTGGAAAAATTGATTAATTGAAATATTTAATTTGAAATTCATCAAACATTATAAAAATAGACACGCTCGTTTAAAATAATCGGCCGGAAGCATGTTAAGCCTAACCTCATTGGTGTCGGGAAAAAGACAAACTGAATTTGTTACTCATTTGGCGATGGGGAAATGAAGATTTTTTCCGTGAAAGTTAGTTTTTAATTAATTAATAAAAAATTAATGAATTAATATTTGAAAAAATTGTATAAATATCAAATGTTATTCAATGCAAGTAAAAACAAATTACTTGAACTTGATTGGATGAATAAAAAGTATTTTATTAACGATTGTAAATGTGAACAAGATACATATATATTTATAGAGAGAGCATGAGCAATATAAAGAGAGTAGGAACTTAATAAATTTTAAAAAAAACTTTCTTTGGAAGAATGTTAGATAATCGTTCAGTTTTTATAAGTGAAATTACACCATAGACAATTGTTATTTTTTCGTATAAGAAGTATACAAAGCACTAGTGGAGATGTCTCCTCAAAACTTTCTTGCATACTCTCTAATTTATAACTCAAAATTTATAACTTTTCATACCAGAGAACGCTTAACATGAAATTGGCGTATAAGAGTCCCGAAATATTAACTTTAAGTGGCTGGAATTGAGCCATTTTACTAAATTTATCTTGGCGATGTTTTTGGCGATTTATCTTACGAAATCAATAATAGTATTCAAAATTCGAAATTTAATAATATTCAGGAGTTAATGGAAATGATAGCAATAAAGTCTATTTTGACAAATTAGAAGAAAGAAACGAATGAGTTTTATAGATCTAGTTGCGTTTCGCTCGTTCTCAACCATCGGGAGTGGTCTCCATAAAATTTTCTAGCTTATTTTCTATTAAACTACTCACGCCAGAAAACGCCTTACATGGCACTAGAGTACAATAATTACGATTTTTTTGGCGAGAATGTAGCATTTTTATTGAATTTATAATATTATTTCTTGGCGAGTAATTTGGCGAGTAATCTCTGGCATGCCGTTACTATTACCCAAAAATCGAATTTGTATTTTAGATGTTTTTCTCGGCCGACTGAACCCAAAACTCATTACAAAACTACCCTTGTAGTCCCAAAATACCATACTAAATTGAATATAATCAAGTCATTGCGTTTTTGAATTATTGTGTTTACCCGTTTCCGAAAGTACAGACCGACAGCTGGTCGATACCTAGTGGGATTTGACTGGAAATTTTAACGGTGTTTAATAATTTAAAAAATATTCTAGTATTTTCAATGCTCGAACTAAAGCAACTGAAACCTTTAAAATCTCTTCGCACTCTGACATCAATGGACATTTTTCTTTTGTTCTTTCTATTATTGCTTATCGGCAACAGTTATTCATCGCTTGTTTCACTTGAGACAACGATATTCAGATAACGGATCGAAGTATTGTGGGTACGTCCCGATTTATGTGTTGTGTGTTGTTGTGACTAATGACACTTGCTGTGGGCAACCCCCCGCTGATACGATTAGCAGACACGATGGTTCTCCGGTTAAATCCAGTCTCGAATTTGAGATCTTACCACCAGGCCACCATTCCCTCATGATTTTATTGCATTTCATTTATATTTTGTTGAGAAAAAAATATTTTACAATACTACTTATTTTTAGAGTCTGAGTGCTAGCTGCCTCTGATCCAACTTCTCACTCAAACGACTCCCCCCCCCCGGAGTGGCACCTCATAATTGAGCATGAGATGCTTCCGCCATGGTGGTTGGATCTCTCCATCCTGGATGTTACACTAATAGGAGGGTAGGTGGCTCCTCCTATCGACGACGGGACGTACTTCCTACAGGAAGTGCTGTACCGTGGCCGGTGATGGCCTTTAGGACTCAACCACAGTTCCTCCAATAGCGACGGTCCGGTTATTCAGTTCTAATAGTTTAAATCTCTGCGCTTTCGTGGCGAGTCGGAGGGTCTGGTATGACTTCTCACACAAGCGTGGTGAGGAAATTTAGAGTATAGAGTGTTGTTGTGTTGTGACTAATGGCACTTGCCGTGGGCAAGCCCCCGCTTATACGATCAACAGATTTTAAGCCTAAGAAATGCGTCTCTTTCTTTCACATGTAGCGCCATCTAGAGCCAAGAGTACGACTTAGCTACACATACATGTCACAAACCTTTTTAGGAGGCGGACTTCATTCATGCATCTCAGATCGTAATTTAGAACTGGAACAGAGAACGATCACCTCTGACCCAGTACCCCCAATGGTATTACTCTCGACATGGAGGATTTTGCGACCACGAAAGATTTAACGGAGCTCCAGCCGCCAAACACTCGGGGAAACTTTTTACCGGTGAGCTTTGAACCCTAAGGAGTACGAGTCCAACGCTCTACCAACCAGGCCATACCGGCCCTCCCATTTCTATTTATTATTGATGTAATGTTTGCAAGTTTACTCAAAATTTTATCTAAATTACGATCGCGTCAAATTGATCCATGTACATAGAGATAGGTATAATGCAAAGAGATATTGAATATTTGAACGCCTTTGAAGAAAATGGACTTCAATATATATTTACTTCGATCAATCGATAAAAGTCATTAGAAGAGATAAAATTAAAATGCAAACGGGTTTTGTCATTTTCCTTATAAAATTCGAAATGCGTCAAAATGGCACGTCCCGTAAGCCTAGTGTTAAACTAGCTTTATAATTATAGTTGTTTATAATTTAATTATCGAAATTGCAAATGTGCATCATATTACAAGATCATGGCAAATTTGCTTATGATTTATATACCGGAAATGTAAATGTGAATCATATTACAAGATAAATGGAATTTTGCTTATGATTTAATTAAAGAAATTGTAAAAGTACATTTCCTCTTTTACAGTACGAAGCGACATATTTTCATCAAGCAAATTATTTGGACCACCAGAATGAGGTTGGCTATAAGTGGCTCGATTGAAAATTTTTTATTGGTCTAAGTGCCAAAGAAATAAATTTGTAAAAAATACAAATTCTATGGATTATAAAAACTTAGAATGATATTTCATGAAATTTTGCTTATTATGTACATCTCACCTTTCTCTCCATACTTTAGTGTTCAGTTATCGAATTTAATAGGAAAGTTAAAATGGTCTATTGCTATGACAGTTTACTTTATATCTTTTGCTTTTATGTTAGTAAACAAATTATATTTCCAAAAATGTATCTTTCTCAGAGATCCTAATGTTATTTTCTATTTAAAAAAGTTACATTTTGTACAGATCCAGTCACAAAAAGAACTTTATTTCAAGAAGTCGCAATCATACAAGTACTTTTTTTTAAAAAAAATGGATGTTTAATGGCAATGTCAAGACAATTTTAGAATCTAATTTATTTCTCTTAGGAAGAAAAAAATTCTTTGAAAATATGATGTATTAAGCAATGTGCATCTTAATAAGCTCAATAACTGATTACTCGAACAGGTCCCATTAAGAAAAGTGCGAGAATTAATTAAAAAAATCATTTGATCATTTTTGAAAAAATAAAATAAAAATTCTTTATCTAGTATTTCATCTGGCAAAATAATACAAAAGCCAGCGAAAGCTATAGCTAAGTAATTGGTGTCCGTGGAATGTTCTATTATTTAAAAATTTCAAAATAATGGCGTATTTCATTAAAAAAAAAGAAGAAGTTTCAACTGGTAACTCAATAATTAACACTTAAATGTTAATAAGAATAAAATAAATAGAAATTATGTAATAAGAATAAAAAAGATGAAAATTATTTAATATGAATAATAAACATAAACATTTAATAATAATAACATAGATATAAATTATTTAATAAGAATAACAAATATAAATTATTTAATAGGAATAACATAGATATAAATTATTAAATAAGAATAACAAATATAAATTATTTAATAAAAATAACATAAATAAAACAACAAATAGAATAGAATTAACAATTAAAAATAATTTAATAAGAATTAAAATAGAAAAGCGGGAAATAATGCCAAACGATGATAAAATATATTACAGATAAACAACTGATTCTGAATCATTTATTTAGTATTTTAACTATCCAAATATTTAAAAAATCCAACAATATGTATTATTACGTAACTGGTGTACACTATATATTCCATTGCTTCAAGTTATCGAAAAATAAAAATATATAATTAAAGTTTTAAAAAATGAAATTTTTTATTTTCACTGGCAGCTTTATGATTTTAAAAAGGCAAATAAGAATAAATAGAATTTTTACAAATAATGCAGTTTTAAAAAAAATTTAAAATTAAAACATTTAAGCGTGAAATAATGTTAAACAATTATAGAATATATTTCAGATAAATAAATTTATTCTGGATCATTTATTCATTATTTTGACTTTTAAAATAATGACAAAATTTCAAGAACTGGTATTGCTATAAAATTGGTATAAGCTATGTGTTACATGAATTTAAGAATTCTAAATATCGAATCATATATATCATATCGAATATATCACTGGCAAATTTAAAATTATTGCAAAACAAAACAAAAACTAATAGTAATTTTTCAGATGACACAGTTAGTAATCTATATTAATAAAAATGCATCTCGAAATGCATTGCTAAGCGCAAAACTGGAAAACGACTCGACCGATTCGGCTAATTTTTAAAAAAATATTTTCGTTAAGACACGGGGATGGTTCTTATGGATAGAAAAAATTAAAAAACTGCGTGAAAAATAGTTACAACGACACTTTTCTTACTTTGCCGCCAAAAATCTTCATTTCCTTCCCCCACACCAATGAGTTAGATAACAGGAAGTAATACATTATAATTTATTTAGAAAGAAAATACGCGAAGTCAGTTGGTTTTCAATCATAGATAACGGGATGTTTAAAAAAGAAAGAAAGTAGATGCTTTTATTATTAGACGGTATGGATATTTAATCTATGCCTGCTCAAAATAAAGTCTGGGCAGGGAAGAAAAAAAGTAATAAAAAAGGGAAAAAGGGTTTATAGAAAGAAAAGTAGTGAAGAAAAAAGTATTGAAAAGAAAAGAAGTGTGTGTGTATCACCATTATTTCGTCTGTGCGAGGCATTTTCCAAGCTGTTAAGCTTTTGCATCTCTTGAAAACCAATCGTGTCTTTATTTGTTTAGTGTGTTTACATTTATGAAAATTTGAATATCATTATTCCATAAAAACAGAATTTTAGGCCTTTCCCTCCACCATTTAAGTAAAATACCAATCCCGGGACAATCATTGCTCGGATAGAAAGAGAAAGATGAGTAGTATAGTGAACAGATCATCTGAAGAAAATAATAATAAATAATACTATAAATGAAATATTTGATTATCAAATTTTGTTTGGTTTAAATATATTTTGGTGAAAAACCTGTTATGAGACACAGCTACATAAAATATTATATGTAAATTTTAGCCAGCATTAATACTGGCGAACCAACTGGTCGCCAAAGGCGGCTCGTTACTAAATAATATTGAATTAAAGCATTCAGGCGTGAACTCGTGCCAAACCATTATATTTCAGGTAAATAAATTGATTCTGAATCATTTAAAACCAACCTAGATCAGCCATTTCTTATAACCACAGAAACAATGATTTCCATCTCAACTGGATTAGATATGGGATAAAATCCACTTACCGGATTCAAGAAAGAGAATCACAGAATTCCGTGCCGCCTTTTATTTTTATCTTAGGGTGAAATATTAAAACAAAGGAAGCTGAAACTTCTTTAATTTCGAAGCCCTCGTTCACAAGTGAAGTGATTCTTTTTTGTTTCAATCCGGGTTATCGGTTTAATCTGCGTGTAGAGCGAACGCAGCGAAACACATGGATTATAAAAAAGTAAAAGAACAAAAAAGAGAACTTCAACCTCACCTACATGATTTCATCAAAGAACAAAGATCAACGCCGAAAAATTATGAATAATTTTCGCCATCGTTTGCATTTTCTACCTCTTTTGTCTCAACTTATAATGAAGAGGCATATCGGGATATAAAAAGGAAAGAGGAACAATAATAAAGAAGAAAAAAAAGAACAAAAATTATCAAAGTTGCAGACACTTGCAGGTTCTTTTGAAACTCGAATCTTAATAACCGCTAGGGGGCGCTAGTTAATCATGGATGCTTCGTTTCCCGCCATTACTTTGTGGAACAACGGAATTGGTGATCGTATGATTATGTGATTCCAAAAACAAAAAAACGTTCTTTTAGCGTCATTTCGTCAAGTGTACTTCATCATGATCAAAAGATTCCGCTTCTACTTGAATGGAACGGAGCAAAGGCGCTGAAGCAGACGATTTTTTTTATTGTTCTTATTAACGTGGAGTTTATTAGTATTCGAAAGCGGAAATGTATTTTCTCGTACCAAATAAAATATTTTTCAGAACATTCGGTGTTTTCGTTTTCTATTGACTCCATTAGTGGCACTGAGCATTTGTTGTAAAACAGTGAAAATATTTTCTTCTAAATAATGAACCCCTTTTTCTAAAAGGTTTTCGTGTAGTTAATTAGATTTTCTGTTAATATTTAGTAAATAAATAACAGTTAAAAATTCATTAAAAGTAATTTATATTTCTTATACGCAAGTGCAAAACCTATATCTTTTCAAAGTTCATCTGCTTTTAATTGCGAAAATAAGAAAAAAAGTAATGAAAGTGCAAATTTGAGAGAAAAATTGTACCATTTCTTAAAATAACAAAAGTTTTAAGTGGCTCTAGAATTTTACATAAATAAGTATAGACGCTGTGAATAAAGTGCTTTAATTTAAATGTCTGGAAAGTAAAGGGATTTGTTTCAGAAAAGCACTTATTAACTTATTTAAATTATAAATTTAAAAAATAAATTGAAAGCAATAATTTAAAATTATCTTTTGATGCACTCACAATAATCTTAGAAACAGCGAAAGTAGAATTTTTAAGCCTTAAAAAATGATAATGGATTTTCCGAGTGTAAAATAAAATTTTTATTACTAGTACAGAAAAGAAAAGAAATATTTATTTTTATTTCTACAGTTAATTATCTGATGTCGTATGAAAAATAAATATATGGAATTCCTAAAAGCTCATGTATTAAATGTTAAAATTCTTTCTGTATGAAAATCAACATGAAGTTTTCTCATTTGATAAATAAGAGAATTATTCTTTATCAAAAAAATAATTCTCAGAAAATTATTCCTCATCAAAATTCAAATCAACGAGGATTTGAAAATACGTGAAATCTTGTTTTTTTATGATTATTCATAATTACAAGTCATTTCTTTGAATAAATATTTTCAAATAAAGATTAGCTATTATAAAATGATTTAACTAATGTAAAAGCGTTTCAAAATTCATTAAATCAGAAATTAAATGTTTCGCCAGAATTTCATCAGACGATATAAAGTTTGTATAATTTATTAATCATTTACCAGAAAAAAAATCTTTATTCGAATAAATGTAAACGTAAAATAAAATGTAAATGTTTTAAAGAATAAATGTAAATGTTATTAGAATAAATTATTATATAAAATGTATCATAATGAAAATTGCAAATATGTGAGACCATCTATCTATCTATCTATCTATCTATCTATCTATCTATCTATCTATC
>JAOUZG010045425.1:65131-78974 GCA_026289955.1 Argiope argentata | reverse complement strand
TATCTATCTATCTATCTATCTATCTATCTATCTATCTATCTATCTATATGCCTTAAAAATAAAAATGTTCTCACATGATAACTTGAAATTTCTTATCATAGATTGCAGTTTCTTTTTTTCTTTTATTTGCTTTATTTGTTATCCTCGAATAATTGTAAAGACGATCAACCTTCAAATAGGAATCAAATCATTATTACATGTGAATCATCATATATTTAATCGATTGAGTATTACATGCGAGTAATCGTATTTATTAAATGTTAAGAACTCGCATTATTTGAGTTTTTAACACTTCAACGCTACTGACGAGATATCTCGTCTTTCAGATTCTTCCAATTACAGGTTTCTGTTGGCTATAGATAAAATCACATCGATGAGTTTTGATTAAAAGTAAAAGAAATTCATTTCAATACTCTTCAATATCGTAATAAACATGTTTTATTAAAAAAATAATTTTTATGGGATAACAAAATTTTCTATGTTTATAATTGATGAAAATCCAATATTCTGTTGTATTATGTCATTTAAAAGTTATCAAATTAGTCAGTTAATCACTTTTGCATGACAAGACACAAACAAACATACAAGAAGCATTTTAAAAAAAACTTGTCATCGTGGCCATATTAATTAAAGTGATAATCCACAGATTAAAACATGTTACTATCCAGATCTACTCTGTTACTTATGGTGATATAAAACACAGACTACAAGCTCAGTACCTTGTTCTTCTTAAAGATCAATATGTCACTTGTTTTTCTATTTTTTTAAAATCTTAGTAGAATAATAATAATAAAAAAGAAAATTTGGTAATTTTTGTCTTTCTTTCTTTAGAACAGAAAAATATGTGAAAAAAGCTTTTCTAAACAGATTAGAGTTAAAAAAAGAAAATGATTAACAAAAACATAAAAATTATCTTCTGTTTTAATTATAATGGATGTTCAAAACAGTAATTTTCGTCTGCGTTTTTCTCCGAAATTCTTGTAGCAATTTATTTGTTTTTAAATTTTTATGCTGAAAAATTAATTTAGTAAAATTGTTTTCAATTGCTTAAAGTTTTTAAATAATGATAATTTGTAGTATTATAAAAACATTTTTTCAAAAACTTTATATAAAACCAAATATTATAAAGTTGTACTTTTACAGTATTAAAATACAAGATAAAGCAATTACTACTAAATTTTTATAGCAATTGATTTGTCTTTAAATTTTTATGCTGTAAAATTAATTTAGTAAAATTGTTTTCAATTGCTTAAATTTTTTAAATAAAAATGGTTAGGAATACTATAAAACCATTTTTTCAAAAACTTTATATATATTCTAAAACTTTATATATATTATAAGATATTATAAAACTGTACATTCTTTTACAGTATTAAAATACAAGATAAAGCAATTACTACCAAATTATTCTAATTTTTTTTTCATTTTACTCAATATTTTGCAAAGTTTATATCGGTAAATCCCAACAATTGTTTCTAAACTAGCATTTTTTTTACAAATATCTTAAAAATAATTAATACAACAAAACACGAATATCTGCATGAAAGGTTATTGTTCTCAAATGATCTATGTATGTGAAATTTTATCATTATTACATGAAATAATTCAAAAATACGTTCATGGGCATCTAGTAAAAAGTCAAAGAGACTCAATAATGTATAAAAACTTTACTCTACGAGAAACCTGAAATCAAGTAGGTAAAATACAGACGAAGTGTACACGAAATGCATTTGCAGTAAATAACAGCAAATCGGCAATAGTACTATGTGCTCAGAGAGAATTCCTAGGTGATCGGATACAATAAAGAGACTTCGTACAACTACTCTCCTTCGTCAAACTAAACTTCCAATTTCTATTCTTGAATGTAATTTTTTGCTTTTACAAAATTTATAAAAAGCTGTCGAATATTCTAGAAAGTTATAGTATTTTCGGTCCTAATCAATGCATAGTCACGATTCCTGCCGTTTCAAGAAAATTAGATTTCCCCCCTCCAAAGTCGCTAAATTTGAAGACAAAATGTCTCTAAATTTGTCGCTAAGGCATATAGTTAGGGCATATATCATTCCTTAGAGCTAAATATAAAGAATTCTTTTCCAAGAAACTAACTGCGCGTAAAAGCAATATTACAAGTTCGTAATAAATATGCTAGATTTGTAATTATTAAGATGATGCTCAAATGATGATGAGGATTTACTAACTCATTAAGAAAAACACCCCATTTATTTGAAAAATCTAAGAGCCATGTTATCAATAAAAATAAAGAATAAAAATATAATGGTTGTTATATAAAGATTAAAATTAGATTTGCTATACATATTTCAGTCAGAATACATATTCATGTCATACATTATTTCCATAATTTTGTGAACGGAAAAGCACCATGTGCTCGTGTAAGTTAAATTATATTTTTATTCATTTTAATTGTTTCATTGAATGAGTTACTTTAGTATTGCAAACGATCCAAAAAACTTTGTCTCGCATTTATTGTTTTTAAAAAATATCCCATTTCCTATTTATTTCATTTCTTATAATCACGTGCTCAAAATGTCATTTTTCTAGGCTTTATTTGCTATAGTCATTATGTTATTTTTTTTGTTTAAATCAGAGCTCTTGTTAAATGCAATGGCAACGAGTTATTAATAACTGATTTTTTGAGATGCTCGTACCAGGGGTAAAACTTCAAATCCCTTGAATAGTTTTGATGAATAAGATAAATATTGATCTTTAGTCTGAATCCAGTATTTGAAATAAATTTACTGTGTGATCTTTGATAATGGATACCTAACATATGAATGACATAAAAGCATCAGAGAATCAAATTTGTATATTGGGCCCCTGTTTCCTGTTTGAATGATCCCAAAATTTGCTATACAGCTTCAGTTATAATCGAAGTTATCTACAATCACCAATTTTGTAATAAACACTTAATTGTCTTGATTTTTAAAAGTTAAATTACAAAAGGATTCTAGCTTTAGAATAAAAATATTCTTTTTTCCGTATTTTCAATTAATTATAATAATTTGTAGAAATCATTGCATTGCCTTATAAATTCATGAAAAATTTGATTAAATGTCTTATTCACGTGATGTCCAATTTTATGAATCTTTAATACAAGTAATTTTTTATAAGTTGAAGATCAATGTTCTTTTTATAAAACCATTATCATATTTCCTTTATTTATCTATTTATTTTTCAATCAAAAAATGCTTTTATGATTTGATTTATTCGAAAATGAATAGAAGTTATTTTAAATTTAGTTTTGATTTTCATTTCTTTTCCAGTTTTATCAGGGAAAGCTTTTTGTTTTATTTGAAATGACATAGATCACTATCACACTAAACCGAACAATAAATTTTAATTAAGGAAAAATAAGTGTGCTTTTCAATTTTATTGCAAAATTCCTTTCCAACATAAATTCCTTTCATCTTCACTTCATTTTAAAAGACAGAAATATTTGCATTCGAAGAATGAGTTTGTTCATTTTTATTAGATAGTTCGCTTTTCTTTCTTTGTGGTTTTAGAATAGTTATTTCTTTTAATGAATAAATTCAAAAAGTCAAATAAAGAAAAATTTATCAATGTTATATCTTTAACCGAAATCGTAACTTAATTAATGTTTTTGTAATAACGAGCGAATCGTTTTCTCATTCGATTCTTTTGAAATTCAAATCCAAATTCATCAAAAAGCTAAGCAAAAAAAAGGTAATCTAAACAAATATATCAATTTCTAACTTAATTAGATTTAGAGAGATTGTATTTGACTTTTGAAAATTTTATTCGTTTTCGGAAGGCTTCCATGCAGAAGCAGACGATAAAAGCCAATCATGTGACAGCGGGCATCCAATCAAAATTGAGTCTTCGTAGAATGCTGTTCTGTTTGAAAGAGAATAAAGACAAAAGAAGAAATGATTGAACCGATTCGATGCTTTAATTAACGCAGTTAATCGAAAAGGAATGGAATTCGTTAAACGAATTTACTTCGGAACATTGGATTAAGCAATGTGGCTTTTATTTATGTGACGGAATTGAAGTGCCTCCGAATTGAAGAAGAGAGTATTCGATTTTCTCTTGTTCTGCAAAAGAGATCTTAGTTCCCAGTAATCCTTTTTTTCCCTTTCTTTCTATTTTTTGACAAGAATTACGTTCAGTTCATTAATAATTTTTTTAAATGCTGTTCTTAATTGAATCAAGTACATTCGGTATAATTTTGACCGGTTCTTTAATTTGCAATTAAACTAGATTTATGTCGATACAGTCTTTTGTGACTGGATTTATAAGAATAATTTATCAAATTCTCGTTTTATTTCATAAAGAAATAGCTCCATGCGTTGCATTTTCAAGAAATTTAGAACTACTATTTAAAAAGAAAGATCAAAATATGCATTGACTTAGAAACAGCTGTGCAGGATAATTTTTTTTATCAATTAATTACAAAGTATTATTAATTTGTAATTTTGAAAACGAATTTTAAATAAAACCAAACTAATTCATTCTTTTAATTTCTAAACAACTAACAGAACGATAGGTTTAAAATAAACTATGAAAATAGCTGCAGTGGAAACAAACTACAACCACGTTTTAAAATCTTTCTTTTCTACAATAGTTTTTGTATAACTTATATTAAAATACCTAAAACATATTTTAGGTCGCAAAAGTTTATTGAACAAATTTAGTAATGAAATTAATTAGTGATCTAGATTATTACTTGAAACAAGGAATCAAATTAGACTGATTTTTTAAAAATATTATTAGTTATCAAAATTCATCTTCATACAAATAAAAAGTAGCAGATATGATTTTTGAGTTTTTTTAAAGCTCAAAAATAGATACTTATTTTTTACTAAATCAGAACTCCATTATACATTCCTTAATTTTGTTTGATATATTGTCACAAATCAATATCTGCTTTTGCATTAATTACCGAAATTGAAGCAGCTTCGTTAGCATTTAGAGAAGATGCTTCATCTATAAAAAAAATCCAGATTCTATAAATATTTCTTTTATTATTCCAGATTTTTAGCACTGCTAAATATTCTGTGAAAAATCGATGAAATTTAATGTAAAACATAGAAAATTAAGAAAATTATACAGTATATAATAGGACTTTGATAAGCAGAGATTGTTTATTCTTGATGCAATTTTGTGAAGTAGTTTTCTTTGATTCAGCAGAAATCAGAAGAAAAAAATTTATATAATGAATATCAATGTTTATAACTTCAGAAATAGAAAAAAAATGTCACAGACTTAAATACGTAATTTCAAAAAAAAACATTTATATTTTCTTCTGTAAAACGAAAATATTGCCAAACATTTTTATCAAAAGATTTTAGCATATCTCCGTCGTTTAGGTGCCTATAGAATACTTTTGTTGAAATTATTTGAATGCATGTGAATATGACAACAGAAAAGCTTGAAAAATTTTATAAATAAATATTGGCATGAATTTATGTGCTGTAAGTTTAGACTTTTATCGAAATTTTCATGAAATTCAATATTAAAAAGATTGTCATTCAGTTCATATACATTGTTACAAAAAATTCACACCGGATTCGTTTCTACTGTGAGTGTATGGTGTGAAGACACAGTCAGAAGGCCTCAGTAGAAAACAACAACGATGTTTATATACACGAAGAAACTAATACAAAGACGACAAATATGTACAGTCAAGACGAACACAGAACAGGACACAGCAGCACGCTACCGCAGACAGTAGCCCACAAGTAATAAAGCAACCAAACAGAATCCAACAGGAGAGGGGATCATCGGATCTCGCTCTACGATCTCTCCAAACGGCTGAAGTTTCACTATCTCTTTGCTTTAGCTGCCGACTCACTACCATTCGACTGGCTACTCCACAAATGACACACGATGCTGTTTCAACAGTAGAGAACAAGCCCTCGGCACGTAGCAGTCAAGTTTAGCTCTCGATTGAGGTCCACAGCAAGCTGGTTTTCCGTCGGACTATATCGCCGTTCCTTCGCTATCAACGACTCCGATTCTGGTACAATTTAATTCATCGTTCAATTCAATTAATCCCTGCAGCTTAAGACTGTCGGCATTTTACAGCTTCCAGGAGGCTGGACAAGAATCTTCTAGGACAATCAAGGCATATCTCGGTTTCTATTGGACAGATCGGGAAAATTCTTGAAGTTTCCAGCAATATCCATTTTATCACCAAATTCGTCACCAAGTGTATCGCCAAGCTCAGAGATCACCCACACAGGGCGCAACAAAGCTGATCGTAAAATAGTCTTTCTTGCGAAAACACAATTTCGTGCTAGGAAGCAACATTACAGGTTTGTAACAATATGTATACGTGGTAATTCAAAAATGAAACAAACTGGTCGGGTGATTTTAAATTTTACACCAAATTTTAGACGTGTTTAATTTTAGACTAAATTCTTTGGGTAAACAGTCTGTTTGTTTGTCGAAGCATACTAGAACACTGCAACTAAAAATATTAGTAAGCTAAATTAAATAACTTTTTGTCATCGAGATGTTCATCAGCATCTAATTTTTAATCCATTCAGTCCAAACCGACCAAAATACATACTAATGTATTAACGCAACAGAAAATATCATGTACTGCTAAGTGTAACAAGAGAAAAATGGAAAAGGGAGAACTTTCCCTATTGATAATTAGAAACACAAATGAGAAAAACGAACTATGCTATTGGTATTAATTTGTTGATTCCCAATTCTAGACCCATTCAGTTAAAGCCATCCAAACTATACAGTCTATTGCATTAAAGAAAAGGCGCTGTATCACTAAGTATAGGAGATAATCGAAGTGGAGGGGGTTCTAAACGGATAGTTGAAAACACAAATGAGAAAAATGAAATGGAGATTTTCAATTAAAATTCAATCAAATTTCAATCAGATTTTCAATCAAAGACAGCCAAAATGCACGCTTTTTTGCATTAACATGTAATATGATGTATTGTTTGATGTAGAAGAAACCCCCCATGGGCACAACTAAATGAGGATTGGATGCTTCTGGCATGGTGGTAGGATCTCACCACCTTGAAGGGTACACTAATATGTGTGGGTAGGCTCCTCCCATTGATGATGGCACGCACTTCCTACGGGAAGGGTTATACCGTGGCTGGTGATGGTCATTAAGACTCAACCACAGTTCCAGTGTTGCTGTTGTGGCTGTACGGTCATTCAGATCTAGTGGTTTAAATCCGTGTGCCTTTGGGTGGGTCGGAGAGTCTGGTATGACCTAGTGTACAAAAAATTAGGTGAAGGATTTAGGAAACTCTTTCCAGCGTAAAATGCAATATTTCAAGGATTCGGATAAAGTGAATTCAAAATATCATCAAAGCGTGCGAAGAAACTCTGTATTTAGTCAAAAATTTATGTCTAATCATCTCTTTACATTTAATAAACTTCAAAAACGAAATTTGCAAATTCTCAAACTTCAACTTAAAAAAAATGTAGAAAGTACCTGCATTTATTTATTTATCAAACAAACTTACGTAACAAATTCATGGCGTGAAGATTGTTGAAAACCAGTTTTCTATGAAATAACAAATTTTTTTACCTGACTCCTCATTAGCATAAATCATACGCAGCAAGAAACCACTTTCCAATCCAAATTTACAATCCAAATGCTGCGACTATAAAAAATAAATTCGATTTGATTTCCAACACTCGTTATGCACTAGCAAAACTATATCCCCAACATGAACAAAACCTAAGCCGAAGACACTCTTTTCAAAACAGCATCCGCACAAAGGCAAACTACCGTTAAAGTCACCGAATTTGAAAAGAGGTTCGCATTTTTCTCCGGTTTGCATAGAAGACATCAATAACGCCCCTGAACTCCGTTACACCCACCAGCTAAAACTAATCTTTATAAGTCTCATCTCCTTGATGCCACCGCCTAAAACCATCACGATAAAATTACCATCTCCAAAGCAGAGCAAGCAATCCAACCATTGCCAGTCCATTTTTCCACACACACATCCTCATTTGAATATTTCTCTTTCGCCGACGGATAATATCCTGACGATATATATATATATCCTGCGCTGCTGTTAATGAAGGAGGATCCAGGAAGTTGGGGGGAGGTCATATTCATGAAGTCGTCTGCAGTTGCAAAGGAACGGAAGCTTGGTTATGGATGGGGCTTTCATTTAGTGTTATTATTTATTGTTATTGTAATGCTGGATGTTTTGATGGAAGTTAAGTCCTCTCAGGTTAAGAGTGGTACGCGAAGGATTATTTCGAGGTGGAAGTCTCGTTATCGGCAGGATAAGGTTTAGAGGCGATGTGGTCTTTCTTCTACGTGAAAGGGAACGGAAAATATAAATTCTTTTCTGAAGGGTTATTGGGTTTTTATAGTAGTAATTTTCATAATCTGATGAGTTTTATTTCTTTTTGAGAATGGAATGTTATTTTAGGATCTTTATTTTTAAAGCTAATATTTTTTATAGGCAATATCAAAATATAAAACGTGTATAATCTATGCTACTATTATAAATGTGAAGGTTTGGATGGATGGATGATGTTAGTCAATCACGCCAGAACGGTTGAACGAAATTGGATGAAATTTAACACATAGATAGATTACAGTTTAGAATAGAACATAGACTACTATTTATTACGGCTAATTGAGTGGTTATTTTTTTATTAATTAAAAACTAACTTTCTCCCCAAAAATCTTCAGTATCCTACAGCCAAATGAGTAAGACTTCAGTTTGTTTCCCCCCCACGCTAATGAAGTTAGGCTTAACGTGTTTTCAACCAGTTATTTAAAACGATTCTGTTTATTTTCTTAGTGTTTGATGAATTAAATTAAATATTGTTACTTAATTGATCTTTCGCATTCATTCTGAAGTACTTTTGAATTAAAATAAAAGATAATAAAGGACATTAAAAATTTCTAATACTAACTGGCGTAGAAATTCAAGCATTTGCGTTGCCCCAATTGGCGTTGAAAATTCAGGAATACGCAGTGTATTCCGTTGGTAGAGAAGGATTCGGACTTGATTTTGTTTTGTCAGACTAATCAGCAAAACGATTTTGAATAATTGGTTTGCTGTTTTGTTTTATTTCAGATACACACTGTAAATATATTGTTTTTAGGTTAGTTTAGTGGACTGAGCTTTGATATACTAACATTTGGTGCTTTGCGATGTTGGTCATTTTTCGGTAGAGCTTTATTTGGATTTAACATTGCCTTCATTTTTTTATGTTACTGTAATTCGATCTTTACTGTTCATTTGATTTTTTTCCTGCTGTACGTATTCCTTTTGACTACTTTCATAATATTCAATTAAACCTTTTTTCGTGCATTCCATTTTTCTGCATTTATTAATTTTTTAAATATATTTCCGTTAATTTTCTACAGCTTTCATCGAAACCTTACGATTGGTAACGAAATTGCTGCCGTTCACTTCACATTATTCCATTTCGCTGAAATTTGGCGATAAACTATTTTTTTTGGCGAAAATTGTTTTCAACGGTACTTTAATGTTATGTTTTGATAAAATTTTAATTGTGATAAAACTGTCAGTTCTCACACATACACATCAAAATTTTCACGCATGCGAAATCGTGTGTAAAAGCTAATATGGTATAAAATCAAGAGTTTTTAATATTGAATTTATAATAACCGACAAAAAATTCAAAATCGAGACTCTGATGAATCTCCAATTTTTCAGAACTCCCTTAGTTTGAAAAACCCCTTTTTGGTAAATACCCGTCTGACTGTCTGCGACAAAGATAACACAAAAACGCTTTGAAGTAGAGGATGGAATTTAGTGCACGGTCTTCCACCAAACGGTATTACGCAAATGTTATAGATTTCTATCAAATTTTGAATAAAATCTGTCTAGAGGAAGTCTTTTCATAATCTGAATATAACTTAAAGAGATAACTATAAAACGAAGAGGGCTAATCAGATAAAATCCGGGGCCTATATTTAGCATGTAAAGGGTAGATAAATGTCAAACTTTCAGCCAAATCCATCGAGGGATTGACCATCTGTCTATCTGTACTTTTAAAATCATGTAAATGTTAAATATATTAATTGTTATAATATATTAATTTTTAAATATGTAAATGTTAAATATATTAAATTTGGTATAAGATTTAGGGACTACAACTGCAATTTTAATGCCAATTAAAAACACAAATTCTATTTTTGTATGTTCTTAATAGCATGTCAGGGTGCAATAGTCGATAAATTCGCCAAGTATGCCAAGATACATTTAATAAAAATGCCAAATTCACACCAAAAATTGATATATCATACTTATTGAAAGCCAATCTAAAGCAAAGCTTTTTTTGAGAAAAACTTTTAATAAAGTGAGTGCGAGAAAACGTTGGGGAAACCTCTCACTACTGGATTCCATTAATTTATGGTTAATGAAGCTGTGCCATATTTATTAAAAAAATAAAGTTAAATGTGTGTCTGTCTGTCTGTTGGAGCTCTAAAGAAAATTGAATTTAAGGCACTAAATGTGACATAGATGTACAATCTGAAAATGTGTTTCCTTAACCTTTTTTTTAAAATTTTAGTTATTTAAATGCTAAGCTAGAATCTGATCTTATTCCGTGATGATTTTCGAAAATGTTACTGAGCAAAACTTGATTTCACTTCATTTTAAAATTAAAAAAATATCTTTTTGATAATACCAATTAAATTTTTGATTAATTTTTGTTTGAATTTTGATAATTTCTTAAAAATATTTTTGTTGTACTAAACCAAACAATAGCTTTTACTGTGCTAGTTAGGGCCGGGATAACCTGATTGTTAGGGCATTGGATTCGCATCCCTTGGGCTGTGAGTTCGAACCCGCCAGCCGAAGCCTCTCCATGTATGTGTAGTGGCTGGCGCACGTTAAATCTGTCGTGAACAAAAATTCCTCCACGTCGATAGTAATACCACTGGGGATATTGGTTTAGAGGTGATCGTTTTCTGTTCCGAATCTAAATCACGATCTGTGAATGAAATGCATGAATGAAGTCCTTTCCATGTAAAAGGGTTCTAACGTGTTTGTAGCTAAGTCATGTACTTGATACTAGTTGGTGCAACTGAAAAAAAGGAGACGCTTATTCGGCTTAAATCGCTGACATGTCTGTCAGTAGGCGTCTGAAGTGCCATAAGTAACAGCAACACCATTGCAACACTAACCAGAATTTTCCGTCCTTATCTATCAGCAACGGGAAAGGAATCATGATTAAGTATTTTTTTAAATGATGAAAACGGTTTGGAAATCACTTGCGTAATGAGAAGAATATTGTAAAACATATTTTAAAATTTTTTAAAAAAATTATTAAATATAAACTTATCAATTTTTTGTTACTAAATTGACAACATTTGAAAGATAGTTTTTTAAACTTTATGACAGTGTAAAAATTATTTGTGTGGAGGAATATTTTAGAAAGTTGTAGAAAAAAAATCCTCCAATTTTTTTTAAATTTTTATTTAATTAAAGCTTTAATAAAAACTAAGAAGAAAAAAAAATCCATCTGAAGTGCACGTTTATTAACTTCTAAATATATGTCTTGATCGTAAATCGTCACGGCACATATGTATGAACCCTCTCATATGCACATGAGCGCGCAACACACACATAAAAGCATAAAAATGCACATTAACATTAGCATATATGTACACTTTCAAACACACACATATACTAAAGCATACACGCACGCGCACGCTCACACATGCAATAATGCAGAAATGTAAGAGCACGTATCATCTATATTATGCCCAGCTATAATAAAAATTTAATAAATTCAGACATAAAACCACTTGATCGTTTTCAAAAATGACCCAACCACAATCAATGCGATTATGATGAAAATTTGATAAATATCGATATAAGTGTGATAGTAAAAGCGTCAGAAAAATAGCTACTTTTCCGTCAGCCTGGCGCAAAGAAAAATCTCCAAAAAAAAATTGGCGCCATTATACATTATTTGGCGATTTTTTACTTTAAAATTGCTGTAAGAAATTTAGTGGCATTTTACATTATTTGGAGATTTTTCGGTGGCGCCCGGCTAGCGGAAAAGTACAGAAAAATCATCCGTTTAACTTACTATAGCTTGAAATAAATATCGATAACTATTTTGGGAAAAAATTATTTGCTTTGAATCTTGATTAGATGACGAGGAAGTCAGATGAGTAGGTCCAACACTATTCTTGGTGTGAAAAGACGATTGATACTCAATAGATTTAACATGTACCAACTCTCGTTCAAACAGATCTTCATTGAAATCAAACCTCGAACTCATTGCCTTCCTAATAGGACACTGAGTACTTAAATTAGATAGGTACGGGTGAAATCTGAAATTAAATTTTCGAATAAACCATTTTATCCTGAGTCAAGAATGTACTATGATCTGAGTTTAAATAGTCAGCTCTTGAATATTTAGGACGGAGGATGGGATTTCAGAAATGCTTGTTTGTTTCAAAGTGTTAGAAACGAGCAGTCGTGGTAATTTCTAAGAGAACACAAGCATCTGCTCGCATTACAGGACTCAAATTCTTTAGAAAATTAAACTTTTCAATTTACTCTCAAATGTTTAGACTGAATTGAATTAAATTCCTTGTGAAAACGAGATAATTGTTATGATACGCAAGTTTTATTTCAGATTTAATTTACTAAATGCATTCTCATTTTTGAATGATATTTCCTAACATTTAAATTATTTATGCGCTTGGCAACTTGTATATGCTACAATAATTTTTGAAACACACAGTTACGGAAAAAGTTAATGATTTCATCTGCTATTATGTGACTTAAATATAAATCAAGATTTAATATGTTTCGAATAATAATTTCGAGAGAAACTGACCAAACGATTTTCTAATCAAAATATTTATCCTCTATATCAGAAATAAAAATTATTTTCCCCTTTTTAATTCTATTTTCTATTCTATTACATTTCCAAAGGACGCATTTTTAACTTGACAATTCTTTTAGGTGGTATATTATTTAGGAATTTTATTTTGAATCATGATGGAAAAATTGTATAAAATATTCTAGAAGGTAGCACACATTTTTGTATAAAATTATTAAATATAGTACTTGATAGCAGATGAATGAGAAAGTTTTTTTTTTCAAAATTTTTGTTGGATTTTTAATTTTTTTTTTGAAATTACTAGAAATTTTAGAACTTTTTCTTAGTAACTTCGAAAATATTCCCGTGTAAAAACTATTTTTTTACACTATTGTTTATTTTTCTACAACTCCTGGGATTTTAATAAACTTTTAAGAGAAGTTTTTCAATATAATTTTTATCTTCTTTAAAATATAAAGTTTAAAATTCAAGATTTGAATAATTAGTGTTAATTAGAGTTAACTTAATTAATTATGAAACTTTTAATAATTTTTGTTCTACTAAACAAAAATAATTCTGAAATTGTTTATTTAATTTCTAATACTCTAACATATTTCAAAACTTCCAATTTCTTTAGTTTGATCATTTTTTTAAATGACACATTTTCTGCTTTTTGTGTTATGTAAAATCATTCTTAACAGAATGAAACGACTGATGCAATCAAGCCACCCTAAGATATATCAGGCAAATTAAAACATTATTGTGCTAAGATGTTTCGATTCAAAGATTGGAGTTTTCTTTAATTGTTTTTATTCTGGTTCTAAAATTATTTTTTAATGGCAATAAAAGACCTTATATAAATTTTTAAATTCATTTGGATCTGATGCGCGTATGTTTGAAGTATACAAAAAATATATGTGATATATAAAAAATATGAGGCATTGAAAAATATATTTAGTATACGAAAAGTATGAGGCATTGAAAAATATATGTAGTATACGAAAAGTATGAGGCATTGAAAAATAAATCTAGCATACGAAAA
>JAOUZG010045425.1:54232-65121 GCA_026289955.1 Argiope argentata | reverse complement strand
GGCATTGAAAAAAATATGTAATATACGAAAAGTATGAGGCATTGAAATATATATGTAATATACGAAAAGTATGAGACATCGAAAAATAAATGTAGTATACGAAAAGTATGAGGCATTGAAAAATATTTGTAGTATACGAAAAGTATGAGGCATTGAAAAAAATGTAGTATACGAAAAGTATGAAAGAATTATTATAATCAAAAATTCAACCAAAAGACTGATGAAGTGTCTTCTAAATGTTACTGTCAACCACTAAAACTACTAAATTACTAACTATTCAAACAACTATATATTAAAAGCAAATTTGGATTTCGTTAATAAAAAAGTATGGTTTCTTCAAAATACCTTTAACTAGCTTTATTAAAATACGAAGCTAAACATAAAAACTCTCATTATATAATTGCAATAGAATGTCAGAGAAAAGCAATTTTCTTTATTTTTGTCGAAAAATTTCTTAATTATATACAGTCTGCATCTTTACTCATAAAATTTCTTTCTTCAATATTTTCAAACAAAGTATTAATTGGGATTATAAATAAATTTTTTAAAATGGCTAAAAGTGATAGTATTCCCATTCCATTTTATTCGACAAAATTTTGTCATTGTTAGAAAATACGTTTTGTAAAAATATTGTAGTCAAGCTTCTATAAGCTTCTACAATAAAACAATATTCCTATCTTTGAAAACAATAGCTATAGTTATTTGTAACCTCTGCCATTGTTTTGAAATTATTTGCATATTTTTTTGATTATTTTTAAACTAGATATAGTTTGGCAAAGCGAACTAAAAGAATTCTTTTCAATAACTATTCAAAAAATAAAATCATCTTTATTTTTGAAATCATTATATTAAATATAGTTTCGGGAGTTTTAATATTCTTTTTTTCCATTTTTGATAGGTCAATTAAATGAACCTTAAGATTTTAAAGATCATAATTTTTAAAAACTTCTACTCAACCTATTTTTAAATTTTTAACGTTTTTAAAAATGATTGTATAATTGGTTTTTACATCGCTTTTTTTAAGTATGATAGTTTTAGAGTTTTAACAAATTGTGAATTTTTGATGACAAAGCAATATATTCAGAATTTTAATATGATTTAGCTTTTCAATTAATCTAAGGCTTCTATTTTAATCAAGAACTAAGCATTTGTTCTGAGATTGTTCATCCATAAGTAGCTTCAAGCCGTTTGGTGAGCACAGAAAATGAAAGACTTTACAGCTGCGAATATTTTAAGTAAAAGAAAAAAATTAGAAATATTACAAAAAAGCTATCTATCTATCTATCTATCTATCTATCTATCTATCTATCTATCTAAATAAATGATTTTATTTATTTTTAAAAATCCAAAAAATGGAAGAGGAATAAATGTTTTCCAAAATACAAATAAAAATTTTATTTTATTTTGTATGTTAATATCAACATTAAAGATGTAAACTCAGGAATTGTCTTCTAAAGAACAATACAGCTTGGTCTCCTTATTTATCTGCATTTGTGCAGAATAAATAATCTTACATTTCATTTTGTACATATATTAATAGTATTTTCCGCCGTGTAATTTAAACTTCATTTCAGTGTGTTTGTCTAGAAATATTTGCATATATTTTTTTGTATTTGTGTTTCGAATGCTCTATTTTATTTTATCATACTTCTTCAACTGTATTATACCATCTACTGTGTGTTTCTGTTATTTTGGGAGCAGTTTTTCGTATTTGTTTCCTTTTTTTCTTTGCATTTGTGAATATGCCTTTATTTTCGTAATTTATCCATCGGTTAAATTGTGAAAGGACTTGCATCTGTAAGCCTTGTGGTATACTTGTTGGTACACAAGGAGTTTTTACTTCGATTACCAATAAAAAAAACATAACAACACCTCACTTTTCCTTTGATTATATTTTGATTCCTAGGTCTGTTATTTTTGGTCAAACAGTTCATTATTTATTAACAGATTGAAAAAAAATATTTTTCAAAATTTTTCCTTTTTAATTATTTTAATTTCTTTTTACAAAAAGTACTTATCTGCATAAAAGACTTTAACACATACTGACATACGTATCATGCATAGCTTAACATTACGTAAAATCTACTCTATTCAAATAACTTTCAACATTAAACAAAAGAGTTATACAGTTTTGAAAACTCAAAAGCAGTGTTTGGTGTTTAAAATTTTCCCTTGCATTACTTCGCGAAGTTATGCTGCTCTGATGCGACTTAATGTCTGAAATGTCTCTCCGCTTTCACCTTACTCCCCCCCCTCACGCATAATTTTCTTAAATAGATGTCTTAAAATTGTAAAAGGAATGCTCTAATTAAACAACCATCTTTGTTGGAACACGAAAACGTTCTGAGAAAAGCTTAATTTATACTGCGCCACTTTCGCTCAAAACAATGGACAACAAACCCTAAGCTAAAAGCTTTTGTTAGAATAACGAAGGAATTTTATTTTGGGACTAAAATGTTTTCTGTGTAACAAAGAACGCATTCGCTCTTTTGTTTCCGCGGTCCTTTTACAGAACCGCATAACATCAGGGGAGATAGAAAATTATGAATAATAATGAGCGAAATGTTTGTTACCAGATTTCCTGTTCCTTAATGGAATTTAAGCTCAGTTTTCACTGTCCGGAAGTGGTGACATTTTGATGCCGCACGAAAGCAATCAATAATAAAAGTTGAATTTATCTAAATCGTTTGGTATTTCGAGAGCTTTTATTTTCCTTATTTTTCTTCTTCTTATTATTTTTTTTTTTTGCTGAATGAATAATAAATGCCGGAGAATTTATCTGTATCGTTTGGAGTTTCGGCAGATTTTATTATGTTCATTTTTATGAACTGAGTTGAAATGAGCACTTAAATATGAAAGGATGAATATTTTGAGATAGGTATTCTTTTCCAGTTAAAAAAACATTTTGAGATTTCAGTTTATGTTGAATAATCTGATTTATGTGTTAAAAATAAAAGAGATTTTGTGTGAATTGTTATAGATTTTAAAGAGGGCAAATAAGATAATGGGTAATGATGTCGTTTCAATTTGAATGCTGAATATTTAAGGTTAGTATAAAAATATTTTTAGTGTACAAATAAATATTAAACTACATTTAACAAATCCTTTGAAATGAATAATCTAATCAATAAAAATTTGTTTGTATTAAAGCAGAGTATAAATTAGCATAAATATTGTTTGTTCTATAGAAATTGAACTAAGTAAATGGGAAGCATTATAATTAAAAAAACTTAGAAAAAAAATACTAAATAAATTTGATAGAGTTTTAATGAGACAATAATTAAAATTATTTCGTTTAAAATAATGTAATAATAATAATAATAATATGTATTCCAGATAAACAACCGTCCTGGTATAGGGTCCAACAAACGTTCTGGTAACGCTTCTTTTCTATGATCTGGGATTCAAAGGTTCGAGTTCCGGTCAGATCATGGTTGTTCTTCTGTGTTCTATCTGTAAGGTGTGTGAATGTGCCTCCCTGTAAATAGGACCGTGCAAGCGAATGTGATGAGTGATTAGCAAAAATCATACTCTTGGCCTAAGTTGGCGCTACTACAAAACAAGAGACACTGATAATAGGCTTAAATGGCTGACTACCGCAGCAAACTTGTCCATGGCAAGTGGCATAAGAAACAACAGCAACAGATGAAACAACAATTGAAAAATTATTTCAAAAGGCGGGACACGAATTCTAACAATACTCTCATGTGTTGTTGAATGGTAGTAAAATTGTTCTATGAAAACCCATTTAAATTCACAAAAATAGTGCATTATCAACTACATACTGTTGATGAGTTATAAAAAAGCTTATTTAATGTGTTCGATCTTTGTCGATTTTTTTCAGTGACATAGCTACCAAACAAGGAATATAACATTTTTTAAAAAGTCAATTCCTACTTAGATCAACGAAATTTTTTTTTCAGTAACTTTTTATTAAATAATTACAATAAATATAAATAATGTATCAATAAATTATTAATTTTCACTAGAATTGAACTCGCGTTCTTCACCTCATTCAAAATTTTTACATCACATTTAAATTTCAGATTGAAATATAATTAATCATCATTTAGACTAGCTTTTTATCAAGTTTATTGTCTGCGTGGGCCATTGAATTCTTTAAATATGAGCGACACGTTCAGAAACATTTAAAAAATGTTTATTTCTTCTTAAGAATTGCGCCTATCACAAGATTATTTCTTAATATAAATATTATTTGAGAAACATTTAGTAGTTAATATGTTTTTTTAACTGATATTTAATTAGTTAGATAATTATGTTAAAAGCTCTGTTACACTCTTAGAATTTATTATAATGTCAAATATACCTTTTGAAACAGATTCCGATTTCGAAGAAATATAGTATGTTAAAACCAATGTGAATGGAGAAATAAGAATAAATGAAATACATTCATTTTATTTGAAATTTTTCCTGACATTCCTACTATCTATTGCATTTAAAAAGTGTAACATTTTAAAACTTTTATTGGTTTTTGAAGAATATTTTTTAAAGATTTCTCTTATGTTTTAAGCAAATATATAATTTATCTATTATCTAACATTCTCTGATTGATGAATTCAGGATTTTGCTGCCTTTGTTACAACAAAGCTGGCCATAAAAAGTTTGAAATGCAAAATAGCAAAATTAGAAACAATTACTATAAAATAGCTCTTTAAATTTTCTTCATATGTTATTATATTAGAAAAACCCTTTTCTCTGTTTAGTTCTTAAATTCCTTTCAAAATACGTTGATTTTGTTATTTTCAAAAATGTATTATGATTTAAATTCCATCATTCTTTTCATTATAATCTTGTACTACGACTGTCTAAAAATATGTTGTTGTTACTTATGGGACTTGTCTATGAACAAGTCTCCCGCTGATACGGCAGTAGATTTAAGCCGAAAGGAGCGTCTCTTGTTTTTTGAAGCAATGCCAACTAGGGTCAAGAGTACGACTTAGCTACACACTCACCAAATTTGCTTGCACAGCCACTTTTTACAGGGGGGAACAGTCACACATCTCACAGATAACACACAGAATAACAACCATGCCCGAATCGGGACTCCCAGAACACGAGGAAGACACGCTACCTCTGTGCCAGAAAACAGGCTAAAAATATGTAACAAAAAGTATTCCCTTAATTTAACAGCTCATAATATTCATTAATTCTTTTTTATTTTGAAATTATTTTTTAGACTTGTTCCCATTGATTCTTTATTGATTTTCGATTGTTTTCTTTTTTTATCATGAAATAATTTTTGATTTTTTTTTACAAAATGATTTACCTAAAATGATTGCTCTAAAAATATAATGCAGAATTTTCTAAAAGTAATCATGAGAAACTTTTTTTTTGTAATTAACAGTACCTTAAAAGGAATTCGAAATGGGAGAAAAACAACGTTCAGTATAACAATATATATAGAAAAAGAACATATAAACTATAGACAAATATCAACAATCAAAAGCATTTTTCTTTTAAAACAATACCTTAATAATTCTAAATAAAAAATGAATTATTAATATGGAAAAAAAAACTTTAAGGGAGGAAAAGTTCTTAAAGAATATTTAATGACCATTGTGCTGAACTTCTTTGTACAGACAATATAAAAACATACCAAATGGAAGCAAATGTTTTTCTTATTAAAACATAAGTAAGTAATTAAAAAATTCTATGCATTAAAGTATCATTCGCTATACATTAAAGTTGTACTATCCATTTTTTTTCAACAACTGCGATTTCTTTAGTTCTTTAATTAGTACTTATTTTAAATCTACAAACGATAATAACGTTTTTTGTCTCGGTTTTTAGTCCGAAGCATAATTAATCCATTTTTTTCGTTTTTTTTGTTTCGAATAGTTTTTTAATCGTTTATTATATGTAAAAAAAGATTTAAGAGAATTTAATGTTAAATAATTTGGAAGTAAATTTTACCATGCACAAAATTTTGAAAAAAATTAAGATTCTGAAGCATTAATAATGTTCCTTTTTTTGTTGAAGCAAGTTTAAAATTAATATTTGACGAAATAAGTTTTAAAGCATATAGTATATCACTATATGCTTTAAATTTTAGTGAAAAATTTGTTAAAAATATGTGACAGAATTGGAAATTTTTTTGCAAGTGGACATTTCTTATTAAACCTTATCCATTTAAATTATAAATTTGAAATTAGCCTTTATCAACTACAAATATACTTTAATCTGCCAAAATGAAAACAAATTCCATCATTTTTTCTTTTTTAATAAATTATAACAGATATTTTCTCTAAAAATACTATTTTAATATATTCTCCATCTTTTGATCTCTTTAAAAAGCAAATTTAGCAATATGACTTCATGCCTTCTGTTCGAATATATATGAATTTGGTCATTTAAACATGCAATGGAATTCCTAATATAAAATTTCTATAAAATGGAAATCCGTATAAATCCAGGATTTTTTGAGAATATTGGATTAACTTATCGATGAATTTTTAATTATCGAATGGAATTTCGATAAATTGAACTAATGATTTTTCAGAATAAATTAACGTGTACATAATGCAATCAAAAGTTACCATTGAATTCACTCCTAAGAACAATAAGTAAACGACCCCTCCCCCTGAATTACCGATTTTTTACTGCAACAACATTTATCGAATGATCATAAGTGATTTATAAAATCAATAAACTATTACCTTACAGCTGAATTATACGTTATTCTTACGTTTGTTTTACAAGTCTTATTCCAGAAAAAGATATTCTTTTAAAACTTTAAATTAGTTTTGGCTTTAGATTTTTTAAATAAGTCAATTAGTGAGAATTTATTAAGTATAAAAAATTAAATTGGCTTAATATAAGGAGTAAAAAGCAGGGTAGAAATAAAAATGCACAAAAAAATGATATTTTGATATGTATGGAAATAATATCTGAACAATGTTGAGAAATTGTTGAAGTTGATATTAAAAAAATGATTTGACACTTCAAATCTTTTTGTTCTTTTTACATCATAAATTAACTAAAGACAAATAATTTGAATAAGAAAATGATGAAAAACTTACAAAAATAATTTTCGTTTAATTTAATAATCTGTATACATGGGAATTTTTTACATCGATTTTTTTCCAAGTTCAAAATTAACGTTCAATTGCATATGGATAAAATTTTATATATTGTTGCAAAAAATTAAAAATTGAAAAATCTAAGAGAATCAAAAATTCAATAATAACAAAGAATAATTTTTATTCCACACTAAGATTCAGATAACAAATATCACCCTAAGCGTACATAAAATCAGTACTTGCAGTAAACAGTAGCATACAAGCAGTAAATCGCTAGTAAAAAAAGTGACAGTACAGATACAGCTCAGAGAAAACTTGCAGGAGAGAGACTTCTCAAGACTATTCACGGGTCTCGAATCATCTGCAATTCTCAAAGGGTTACTCATTTGAGCTGAATTACACTGCCTATTCATTACACTCTAAACATATGTCTCGTCGACTAACTCAATACTTAATGACTCTAGCTATGTCTCAATGCATTATAAGGTACTTTTCCGATAGCCGGGTGCAAGCGAAAAATTGCTTTAAGAAATTTGGCAGAATTCTACAATATTTGGCGATTTTCGCTTGCGCCCGGCTAACGGAAAAGTATCCATTATACTGTCCATCACAGGGCAAAGAAGGCTATATAAAGATAATCATGTATCCTAATGAGCCCATAGCCGAAATTCCTGTAGAATCTAGAATCATCAACTTTGCCGCCAATTGCCGAGCTCATTGATCTAACAGGATTAGCATCATTCAGAGCTGCCAGTAAAACTGTTTTTCTTACCAACAAATGTATTGAACTGAGAAGCACTATTACAAATTCAAAACTTCATATTTCTAATATCAAAATTATGGACGTTTATTAAATTTCTTTCCAAATACTAAAAGAATGGGAATAGATATTCTTATTAAGTATGATTGGAATTTCTAAACAATTTTCTTTTAAAAAAAGCTTTGTAAATTGTTATTGAATTGTTTTCAAAAATAATTATATTTATCCTTTTATCCTTATCTTACTGATCAAAACATTCTTCTCACGAAAGAAGAGCATTTAAATTATATTTCGAATAAAATTTTACAAACTTTCTAATTAAATTTGTTCTTGATTGGACTTAAAAAAATCGTTTTTTTAGAAATAAAGTGACATATTCACTTGCATCATAAAAAAACATGACCGAATTACAGTTAATACGGAATGTCGCAATAGTAAACACATGTTATGAAAAAAACTATTGATGCAGCACAAAACTAAATAAATGAATTTCTATTTTCCTTTGAGCAAAAACAGAATTTAAGATCAGAAGAAAATAAGAAGGAAACAATTTTTAATGCTCGAACTGTAAGCCAAAATTTATTATCCATCTGAATGTTTAATTCATTTACTATTTGGAAAGAACAAATGTTTTTTTTTACAAAAAAGTACTTAAAAGAAAGAAAAAAATATTTTAGCAAAATTGCTTTGAAATGCATCTCTGAAAGAATTTAAGTTATAAGTCCGGGCGTTGATATATAAATGCAGAATTGCAAAATGCACATATGTAGTTAGAATATTAAAAAAAAGTCATGGATATAAATGCAAAAGTTAATAAAAAAGAAAGAATTTTTGTAACAAACAAAATACACTCTTTAAAAGCGGCAAAAAAAGCACTTAAAATTTTTTGACTTTGCTAAAAGACTGACATCGTTTAACTTTTAAGCCTATGTAATGTAAACAAGAGTTAAAAGTTAATAAAAAACAGCAAAAAGTCAAAAAAAATTGTACGTGATCTTTGCGCAAAGGATTTCTCAACTTTGAATTTTGGCTTTTAGAAGCAAGAAAAACTCTGAATAAATTATGAAGTTCTAAGAAGCCTTCGTTTGCCATTTTGCTCAAGACTTCATTTATAATTCCCTTTTGTACAATGCAAACGATCCATTTTTAATGTGGCTCGCTTGTTAGCGCAAATGTTTTTCCTCGAATTTTCTACTGGAAAATGTCGTCTGCTGAAATCGATAGCTACGAAAGCTCGGAGTTGAAGAATATTCCTCCTTGTCTTATTATAGGATTATATTTTGCTGCTGGCTCGCAAAAATTGTTGCTTATTTTCGGAGTCTCCCTTTCATCGGGTCACGTAATGCAGAGTAGTCTTTAATGTGACTAACATAAAGTGGATTCCGTCGTTAAGATATCGAACGCTTCAGAAGATATACGGTGAAGTCATCCAATTATGAATCAAATGGGAGGTTGCCATCCTTGGCATTCCATTCGATCATTAGAGATTTGGGAAGAAATATTATCTTTAAATATTGTAAATGTTTTTTTAAAAGAAAACTAACATTTAATGGACTTTGTAAATGAAAAAAAAAGTCAAACATTTAATCTTCTTTTAAAGAAAAAAATACTATTTATTTTTGCTTTTTTAAAAAGTAGATAAAAAAAGGAATATCATTGAGTAATTAGTCAGAATAATTTTTTTACCGAATAGTATTCAATTTCAATAAATGTTTGCTTTATTTTTTTTTAAAAAAAAATGAGAAATACTTGGTCTTAAATGTGGCATCGTTAAGTGATTTTTTTTACAGTGTAAAGCAAGAAATGGTATCAAGAAATAAAATCTCTGTCAAATTTGTGGAATCAAATACATTGAAAGCAGATACATGGTATATAAGCTAAGCTCTAAATAAAGATAAAAATGAAATCTGCTGTGCATATTTCAATGTATTATGTCAGACCATAGTTCTTTGAAAGGCCAAGCACCGCGTGCTTATTCAAGCTAAATTATATTTTTATTCATTTAATCGTTTCATTGAATGAGTCACTTTAGTATTGCAAAAGATCCAAAAAAACTTTGTCTCGCATTTACTGTTTTTAAAAAATATCGCATTTCCTATTTATTTCATTTCATGCAATCACGTGCTCAAACTGACATTTTTATATATTTTATTTGCCCTTGTAGCATTTATTATAGTCATTCACTTATTTTTTTTTAAATCAGAGCTTTTGTAAATGGGATGGCATTACGTTATTAAAAGCTAATATTTTGAGATTCCCGTGCAAATTATAAAATTTCAATTTTTCGCCTTCGGATTTTTGTTGACACTCATTCCCAAAATAACATCATGTTCTGACATTATAAAAAAATTAGTTAACTTCTCATTAATTGAAAATTTAATTAACTTTTGTATTTTGAAATATCGGCATGTTTTCTTTTGTCTTAAATGATAATTGTTTCATGTCTCTATCATGTGAGAACATGATGTTTTGTTTAGGAAATTTTTATAAAACCAAAAAATATTTTTACCTGCTTACCAGTATTGCATTATTTTTATGTATGCCTCATTGAAAGCAGATGCGTTTTTAAAAGATTGACCTGTTTTTATCAGTTTTGCTTTATTATTACGTATGATTCTTTGAAAGCAGATTCGTTTTTAAAAGGCCGACGAAAATCTATGACAATCATAGCTGTTATTTTATCTCAAAATCGGTTAAGTTCCAAAATTTTAGTTGCCTGCTAGAAAAATTAAAAATGAAAGTTAAAAAAA
Organism: Argiope argentata; assembly: GCA_026289955.1. Classification (NCBI taxonomy): domain Eukaryota; kingdom Metazoa; phylum Arthropoda; class Arachnida; order Araneae; family Araneidae; genus Argiope; species Argiope argentata. The sequence goes on along the minus strand of JAOUZG010045425.1, from coordinate 54,571 downwards.
TTATTATTATATATAGATATACCCATATGTATATTATAGAGGGATAGGGACAGATAGAGAAGTCTCATAATTGTTTCAAACCGGTTTAAATTGGGTAATGACTTGAATTAATTAAGATTAATAAGGATTTAAAATAATATTGATATAAATAATAATTTGAAATTTGCGATTAAAGATTTTATTTTTATTTGTTTTAATTTCACTCAATTGATTTATAGTATCTTATCTATGTATATTATTTATATTGAGGTTGATACAAAATATTAGATTTATGATCTTACAGAATATTATCTTATAGAATATTATGATCTTATAGAATATTATCTTATAGAATATTAT
>JAOUZG010045425.1:18837-33801 GCA_026289955.1 Argiope argentata | reverse complement strand
CACACACACACACACACACACACACACACACACACACACAACTAATCTTTCCTTTCAAACCAAATCTTTGGATACATACATTTTTTTCGACTCTGAATAGTTTATTAAAGGAAATTGTATCAAAATTAATATTTTTGATAGTTTGTTTCTTTTTGATTTCTGAGTAATGCTACTTAAAATTCCACAGTTTGAAGCATTTTATTTTTCTCTTAGTTATTAAGATTTTTTTGAATTTTTTAAAAAAAAGAGAAAAAAGGGCTAGATTTTACTTACATATAAAATTTTACCATCCTATGTCCTTAAATAATTAATTAAATAATCAATTATTCAAACTAAATATTTTTATAATCATTCTTTGTGAAAACGACTTTTTGGAACACTTATAACAATAATAGTGTTATAAAAATCATATTATCTATGCTTTGTCCTTTAACCAATATGAAATCAGAATGGTTTATACCCTATCCATAACATTCCAAACTCACAACAGAACAAATCTCCAAACACCCGAAATCTTTTGCGAAGTTCAGGAAGCGGGGGTGCTCCAATGTCAGGCAGGGCGGCATCGCAAATTTTTTCTCGTCGGCAACTCAATTAAGAATTACGTTAATTGAAGTGAATATTCAGTGAAAACTAATACCCCAAACCAGAAGAACAACTGTTCGGGAGATAGAGACCGAAGAAAAAGTCTTGTAATTGTTTCAAACCGGTTTAAACTGGTCAATGACTCAAATGAATTAAGACAAATAATGACTTAAAAATAATATTGTTCTCACACGATAACGTGAAATTTGCGATCGGAGATTTCATTTTTTTCCCTTTTTTAATCATTCGAACGCTTTTTGGCCATCTAAACTTACGCCTCCAAATAAAAGTTGTCAGACACCTCCGAAAAATATTCAAGATGGCGACAGACATGAGAAATAACATTTCGCCTCCAGAAACATCCATCCATCCCTCGGCAGTGCCCACACAATCCAATTCAAAACACCGACCGCGCTTCTTGCGCGAAATTAATGACCTCGGAGGACAGCACGCCACCTCAGGTCCATTTACAATTGAGGCGCATCATCAGGACCTCGCTGCCTTTTGTTCGTAGCCCCCAAAAAGAACACGGGGAGAGGACGGGCCACGGTGATTTTCGCGTTGCCATCATTAATATCTTAAATTGTGTGCCTCGCGCCTTGTGTTTGGCCAGCGGTTTTCCGCTCGTCCATTTGTCACGGCACAGACACACTCGCTTCTTGGGTGCCGAGATGGGTTGAGTTGTTACTTGAAGCGAATCTGTTTTGTTCCTTTTGGTATGCTAGGGTTGTCTGTCTGTCTTTGTGTGTGTGTGGATAAACAGGAAGTTTCGCGGTAAATAATTGGGGGTTATTCAGGAAAGATATGTGTGCTTTTTTTGGTGGAGGTATGATTTGTATTTTAATGTTTTTCATTTTGGAAATGAGAAGTGAAAAGAGAAATTCTTTGAATTATTAAATATTGCTTTGTCTACAGACGATTTGTTGATACTCCAGATATATTGTTATGCATAACTAGCGTTTACCCGCGATTTCGTACGCGTGGAAATTTTGATGTGTATGTATGAGAACTGATGGTTTAACCACAATGTAAAACGTCATCAAACCGAATCATTATGGTGCCATTGAAAATTATTCTCGCCAAAAAAGGTTTGTCGCCAAATTTTAGCCAATTGGTTGAATGTAGCAATAAAAACAAAAATAGAGTTTCCAATCGTAAGGTGTCAGTGAACGCTGTAGCATATTAAAAGAAATATAGAAAAAAAAATTAATAAATGCAGAAAAATGGAATGCATGCAAAAAACATTCAATTGGAAATAACGTAAGTTGGAGTAAGGAATACGTACGGCATGAAAAAATCAAGGAAAATGTGCAGAAGAGATCGAATTACAATAATATAAAAAATTGACGGCAATGTAAACCCAAACAAAGAGTTACCGGAAAATTACCAATCTCTCAAAGCACCAAATGGTTGTATATCAAAGCTTAGCCCACACAACTAAACTAAAAACAATTTATTTACTTAGTGTAACCTGAAATAAAACGAAACATCAAACCAATTATTCAAAATCGTTTTACTGATTAGTCTGGTCAAAACAAAATCAAGTCAAGAACACACAGTGCATGCCAATTCGACGTCAATTGGAGCAACGCAAATACTTGAATTTTCCATGAGAGTTGAGGTAATGTGGATAAGATATTTTCAATTTCCTTTATTATGTTTTATTTTGGTACTTTTTCGTTAAACGGGTGAAAACAAAACAAAAAAAAAAAAAAACGCCAAATATTGTAGAATTCCGCCAAACTTCTTGCGACTATTTCAAAGCAAAAAATCGCCAAAAAAACGGGGCATTTCGCTAAATTGCTTTGGTAATTTTTCCTTTTTATCCGGCTAACAGAAAAATATCTTTATTTTACTTCAAAAGTACTTCAGAAGGAATCCGAAAGAACAATTAATCAACAATGTTTAATTTTAAGGGCTTTAAACACTAAGGAAATAAACAGAATCGTTTGAAATAATCGGTCGAAAACATGTTAAGCGTAACCTCATTAGCGTGGGAAAAAACAAGTTGAATTCGTTACTTATTTAGCGGTGGGGAAATTAAGAGTTTTGGCGGGGAAAATAGTTTTTAATTAATAAAAAATTAAACACTCTATTAAGCAGAATAAATAGTAGCCTATGTTCTATTCTAGACTATAATCTGTCTCTGTGTTAACTTTTCATTCAATTTCATTCAGCCGTTTTATCATGATTTACTAACATCATCTATACATCTAAACTTTCATGTTTATAATAGTAATATAGATTACTGGTAAGTCGTCTAGATATGACTTCATGACCATGATTAGATCAAATAGTGGTGTTTTAAAGCCATTTTAAATTAACTATATAACAAAGTTAGGCTTATTGCAGGAATAAACATTTCTAATGGAGATCCAGCTGCATGATATCATAGTATTATTAAAAGCTCAAATCCTAGGCTTATCTGTTGTACCTTTTGAGACATTTAAAACACACTTTTTATTACTTTCTCGTTTGCATTAAGAGTTGTTGTTTCTTATGGCACTTTCTCGGGTCAAGCTGGTTGTGGTAGACAGCGATTTAAGCCTAATCAGTGTCTCTTGTTTGTAGTAGCGCCAACTAGCGCCAAGAGTACGACTTTTGCTACTCACTCGTCACATTCGCTTGCACAACCCCTTTTTTACAGGGGGACACATTCATACATCTTACAAAGAGAGCACAGAAGAACAACCATGACCTGACCGGAACACCCAGCTTAGGAAGACGCGCTATCCCTATGCCAGGACACCGAATACATAAAGAGTGTTGTTGTGACTAATGACACTTGGACAAGACTCCTCTGGTACGACCAGTAAATGATTTAAGCCTTTGAAATGCATCTCTTTATTTTACAAGTAGCGCCATCTAGGGCCAAGAGTACAACTTAGCTACTTATACGTCACAACCATTTTAGGGGAGAACTTCATTCATGCAAATTCATCTCAGATCGTAACCTAGATTTGGAACAGAGAACGCTCACCTCTGACCCAGCACCCCCAGTAGTATTACTCTCGATAGGGAGGATTTTGCGACCACGAACAGATTTAACGAGCGCCAGTCGCCACACACTCGGGGAATCTTTTGGCCGGTGAGTTTCGAACCCGCAACCTACGGAGGATGAATCCAACGCTCTACCAACCAGGCCATCCCGGCCCTACATAAAGAGTGAAGTATACATATATCTACGTAAAGAGAAATCATAATAATCATCAAAACATTCAAAATTGATATTTTGACTCATTTTCACGTTTCAGAACTTCCTGTCGACGTCCTAAGTGCCTGTCACAGGGATAGCGTGACTTCCCTGTGATCTGGGCGTCCCGGGTTTGGGCTCGGTTGGTTGTTCTCATTCTGTTATGTCTGTGATTTCTGTATGAGTGTTGTATTCTGTATATGGTGTTGTGTATTTACTTTTGTAAGCCCCTTTTGATACTTAGTGGTGCACGGGTTTCTAAATGTTCAATTAATAAAAAGATCAGACCAAGCTGGAAAAACAAAATTAAAAAAATAATCCGTCTGTCTGCCTTTGACAAAAATAACACAAAAACAATTTGAGTTATATGAATGTAATTTGATATAAGAACTTTTAGTTTTAGATTTGTATCACATTTTGAGTTAATTCCGTTCAAATGAAGTCCGTTTGTCTAGTTATTTGTATATAAGTTAACACTTTAACAATAAATGGATAGATAAAATTTTGTATTTATATTTAACATCTCTATCCATCAAATTTAAAGTCAAATCCAGGGGGCATCCGTTTGTGGGTGTGTACTTTTAGGAAGAAGTTAACGCGATAAATAAAAACCGCAGTGACTTGAATGTATTGAAGTTAGTAAATTTCATGATTAATTTCGTACTGTGTCAAAGTTTTATTTCAATCGGATCGGGAAAAACACATTTGAAACAAAATTCGATTTTCGGATATTATTAACAGCAAGCAAGAAATCAAACACTAAATATATCGCCAAGGATAAGATGTTAGATCCAGTAAAAATCTAAATTCACGCCAAAGGTTGATTAAGTCGTAACTATTGAATGACAATGTCATGCAAGACGTTTACCAAGATAATAGCTTTATTAAAGAGTATGCGAGAAAGTTTTGGGGAGACCATTCCTGTTGATTCGTCTAAACAATATAGATTCTTTTTTCCCATCTTTTTAGAATCATAAGAAAACAGTGATAAAATGATGAAGCACTGAAAACTAGAATTTCAGGGTAAAAGTATATTATTTATTGTTGGAAATTAAACAATTTAAAAAAAGCAAACATTTAAAAAAACATTTGTTTGATTATTAAATTAATGTCATTAAAAGGACAATTTTTAAAATTTTGACACATTCGTTTTTGTGGAATTTCTTTTTTCGGAGGATATATCTTGAAAACGCCTAAATTCTGACATTTTTAATGAATTAAACTTTTAACTAAAACTCTAAAAACTGTTCTGATTTGTGCATTCCTACCCCTTCCATACCTTTAACTGTATTTCACACAGTCTGGCCTACATGCCTCCATAGCAGGCAAGCAAGTACTCATGAGTGTGCACACGCTCACACCATAATTGTTAATAGAGATATAGCCGCTTTTAGAGATCAACTGTTTCTATGGGAACATTCATTTATTTAATTGAGATTTCATTTCTCATGCATAATTTATTTTTCATGATTCCATTAATCAATTGCTTTTTTCTGGTGCAAATACATAAAAAGAAAGAATCTAAATTATCAAAAAGTCCAATCGTCAATACACTGTTGGAATTATTATTTTTGCTTCTTATGGCACTTGCCAGGGTTCAGTTCGATGAGGTAGTCAGCTATTTTAAGCCTAATCAGCATCTCTTGTTTAGTAGTAGCGCCAACGAAGGCCAAGAGTTAGACTTTTGCTACTCACTCATCACATTCACTTGCACAGCTTCTTTTTACGGGGGGGGGCACTCTTTTATTACATAAATAAAATAGAACAACCGTTTCCGAACCCGGGACGCCCAGAACACGGGGAGGATGCGCTACCCCTATGCCAGGACGCCAACAGCAATTATTGTTGTCTGTACAAGAGAACAATTGCCTAAAAACAGTTTTGGGTTAAACTGTTGAAAATAAGTATATGATATAAACGCAAAATTTTGAAATTTCCCTCAATTAAAAAAAAGAAAGAAAAAAATTCAACAATTTCCCTAGGAAGTTTGATAAAATCTATGACCTAAAAGTTAAATAGGGTATTCAAGGAATTTTTCTAACTTGTATAATACATTTTTCTCTTAAATCTACCAACATTGCGTGAAATAAAATCAATTTAGGATATAAGCCCTCGTACAATTAAATGAAAATAATTCATAGATTTTCCCGAAATATTAGAAAAAGATTATATTAACAAGATTTCTTTAATGACCCAAAATTAAAAGCTCTAAAAATAGGGAAAAATTAATTTTTATGTATTGTATGAAAATGCGCAGCAAAAATAAACTAAAAGAGATTTTTTCTAATTTTGTTTTGTAACTATTAAGCCTTTTGATGTGACTTAGTTTTAAAATTAGCAATGTTTCTTTTTGATAAATAGATAAGATTTCAGGAAATTTTTGAAACTTAAGAATCAAGCATTATTATCAATAAGAATACCCTTTATAAGTTAAGTACTTCATTGTTAAAAATATCATAAAAATTATTTATTTAAAAATGAGATTCTTTTTTTGTTCTAAAAATACAGAATTTTGTTCTGGAAAATAATAATAAATTTATTACCCAAGAAATGGAATATCTGGCTTAAAAAGCTTTTTTCCATGTATTTTTCAGAATTCTTTAAAATATATAAATTTAGTTTTTTTTCCTTTGAACTTTTTAGTAATTCTATAGAATTTCTTTCTGTGTTTGTGCAGTTACTCTTAGCTCAAAAAACTTATTTTAAAAATTTCTTAAAAGTATTATATTAAAAAGGCAAAATATCTCAACTATTCACTTGATTCTATTACTAATTAGCAACCTTTGGCGACCGAATCACCAAAATTAATGGTCGCAAAAAGTTTTACTCAAAAATGTTGCTTAATTTGACTTTAATGGATTCATCGGTAAAATATTTTTAAGTCTCAAATTTTGATAAATAGATAACTCATACTTTTCAGAAGCCTTATGTCATTTTATTCATTTTACTGTTCTTTTCCTTTATTTTTTGTCAACTCTCCTAAAAATCATAAAAAATTATTTAAAGTTTTTTAAGAATGCAATCTAATTTCTAATTTAAAATAATATAAAACATGATATTTCTTTCACGTTAAAACACAATAAAAAATTAATTCTTATATGCATTTTTCTCAGAATTAATAAACTTTATCGTTTGATTTTTTGAAATCGGCTTCACCAATAAAGTTTAGCTATAAAGAAAAAGGCTTAACTTTTTTGTAGTAATATTTATATTCATTTAAATTGTAACACAATAACAAAATAAATTGAACTTAATAATAATGAGTTTTATCTATAAATTTCATCTCCTTTCAGAATTTTTTGTTTTGGTATTATTGTTAACGTTACGTTTAAAATCCGCTCAGCATCATAATACATATCCATTAATTCAGTATTATTGGGATTTAAAATATGCTTGAATAATTTTTTAAAACTGTGTATAAAAATGAAATGGAATAAAGTATAAAAAAATTGTACTGCAAAAATTGCCATTACTGCAAAGATCTAATTTTTAATAATTATAGTAATTACATTTTTAAAGGAACTTAAATTCTACTTAAAGGTTCTCTTACTTAGTTTACTAAATAACATTCAACAAACACGTGATTTATAAAACTGAAAAGGTTTTAAAATTTAAATTTATTTTATTTTGCATTTCTCTTTGAGTGAGAAAGAGAGTCATTGTGAAAGTAAAAGAATTCAAGATTTAAAAAAAATCTTAGTTTCTTTCCCCGTTCTTCTCAGAGTTTGTTCTGTTGAGAATTTCAATGGACTTTTAAACATTCTTTAACGTGAACAACTCTTTTGAAATTCAAATACCTCAAGGGGAAAGATATTGCAACTGTAAGTTTTTTAAGAGTCTATGAATAAGATGATCGTTTAATTGTAAAGAGAGTATCATAACGCCAGACTTAATTGGCCTATGTTTTGTTTTCTATGTTAAGCAGCTGCTTTATTTTGTTAAAGCAACACACAAAATTCATCAGTTCAAACATATGTTTATTAAATTTTCTCTAAACAACTTATCGTTTGCTACAAAATTTTTGTCAGTATATATTTTAAAATTCTCGTCTGCCAATATTGTATAAATATTATTGTTGCCGTTCTTATAAACTCAATTTTTTGAAAAATATTACTTTTAAATTTATTTGTTTTACTGAATGACATAAAATAAATAGTTTTGAATAAAAGTTACCAGCGCTTGGAATTTTAATCTATTAAATAAATAAATGAAAAACGGTTTATATAATTCTATCTTAATAATTGAAATAAATTGTTTAATATTTTTTTGTCCGAAACTAAATTAAAATCTCATTATTAGCAATTTTTTCAATCTTCTGCTTCCATTTTTTAAAGATAAATAATAATAAAAAAATACATTTCATGCTTCATAAAGCGTGCAACTTTTTACATTTTTTAAAAGTAAGATCTTACGTTACCTAGAGCCTCATTTGAAGCGACATAAACTCTATTTATGGCTATAAATCTCACTGGAGAAGTTTCCATCTGACTGCGATGCTACCAAGGGCCCATAAAAAATGCCCTCCCACGCACTAAAAATTCTGTATGTTCAGCCGTCTCTGAATCCATTTTACGGGCGGAGTCGGAAAGCATCGGGGCTGAGTTTTTAAAGAACTATAAAGTCTTCATTACACTTTCCCCTCCCACACAAACGTTCCCTTTCACGAAGATGGAAAAGCGTTCAAATCATGCCCCAACCCCAAAAGCAAGCCGCTGTGTAATTTGGATGTCATCATTTGTTACGCCGGAGAGAGAGGAATATTCCTTTTTTTAATTTTAGAACTTTTGTTTTCCCGCGCAAATACTTCTCTGTTGGCGAAGTGTCATGTTTCGTGTGGGTTTGTAATAAAGCTTTCGTCATTATCCATTCGCTGGTAATGGTGAGTTATTGAAAAATGCTTGTGGAGTGTGTGTGTGTGTGTGTGTGTATAATTTGATAAATTTTGGAGTCAAGAGATCTGCGATTTTTCTTGGTCAGTCTCGATTTGAAAGCTGGATGTTTCCCTTGACAACTTCATTTGACGTAATTGTTGAAAAATATAATGGAATAAAAAAACAATTATATAAAATCCTTTCTGGAATATTAATTTCTTCGTTTGAGATTCGTTCTGAGAAATTTTTGCTGTTGTTTCTCATGGTATTTGCCATGGATAAACTCGCTGAGATAGTCAGCGAATTAAGCCTAACCAAAGTTTCTTGTTTGTAATCGCGCCAACTAGGGTTAAGAGAACGACTTTGTTAATTCATGCGTCACATTCGCGTGCATAACTACTTTTTACAGGGGAGCACATTTACACACCTTACAGATAGAACACAGAAAAACAACCACGCCCAAACCAGGACTCGAAACCAGGGAACCCAGATCACGGGGAAGACGCGCTATCCCTGCACCAGGACGCCAATGGCATAAAGAGTAAAGTATATATAGAACTACGTGAAGAGAAAGCATAATAATCCTCAAAACATTCAAACTTGATATTTTGACTCATTTTCACGTTTCAGAATTTCCTAAGTGTCGCTTTTTACAGGGGTGGGGCACATTTACACACCTTGATATGGTCGTCCCGGTTAAGCAACCATGCCTTAACCGGGACGACCATATCAAAGAAAAGACACGCTACCTCTATGCTAGGACGCTGGCGTTCTGAGAAGTTAATCTGCTTATAGAGATCTCATTTAGGCATGTAAAAGCTCTGAAAATGTTTCAGTGAATTTAATGGTGAAAAGAAATGAAAAATCACATCTGGTTCCCTTTAAATTCTAACAAAAATAACAATAAATGTATTTTCATTACTCATTAATTCATTAATCAATAACTCATTAATTGCATTCTTATTCGAAGGTTTATAAGCGGAATTAAACGTTATCACACTAAAACGTTAAACTGGAAATAAATACCATTGGAACAAAGGTTGAGAAAAATTATTGAAAAGATATTCGAAGATTAATTAGTAGAACTGAACCATTGGCCCATCTAAATTGAACTGGAAATAAATACCATTGGAAGAAATGTCAAGAAAAGTTTATTGAAAAGATTATCGAAGGTTTATTAGTCGAATTGATTCATCGTCATATCTAAATTGAATAGGAAATAAATACCATGTTAACTAATGCTCAGAACAGTTATTGAAAAGATATTCGATGGTTAATTAGTAGAATTGCCCCATTGTCAGATCTAATTTAAACTGGAATTAAATATCATTGGAACAAATGCTAATAAAAATCATTGAAAATGTATTCAAAGGTTAACGATAATCTCAGTCTGAATTTGGAAATAAATACCATTGAAATTAATTCTGACAAAAATTATTGAAAAGATATTCAAAGGTTTATTAGTCGAATTGAACCATCGTCAAATCTAAATTGAATGGGAACTAATGTTGATAACAATTATTGAAATGATATTCGAAGATCAATTAGTAGAATAGCACCATTGGCCCATTTAAATTGAACTAGAAAAAAAATAGCACGAGAATAAATGCTGACAAAAATTATTGTAAATATATCCGAAAGTTAATTAATAGAACTGAACCATTGGTCCATATAAATAGAACTGGAAAAATAGCATGGGAATAAATACTAACAAAAATTATTGAAAATATATTCGAAGGTTTATTAGTCAAATTAAACCATTGTCACATCTAAATTGAACGGGAAATATATACCATGGGAACTAATGCTGATCACAGTTATTGAAAAGATATTCGATGGTTAATTAATCGAAATGAACCATTATCACATCTAAATTGAACTGTAAATAAATACCTTGGGAACTAATGATGACAAAAATTATTGAAGACATATTCGAAGGTTAACTATCCCCCCAATCTGAATCGGAAGTAAATACCATGGAAATTAATGCTGACAAAAATTATTGAAAAAATATTCGGAGGTTAATTAGTAGAACTGAACCATTGGACCATCTAAATTAAACTGAAAATAAATACCACTGAAAGAAATGTCAAGAGAAGTTATTGAAAAGATATTCGAAGGTTTATTATTCGAATTGAACAATCGTCACATCTAAATTGAATGGGAAATAAATACCATGGAAACTAATGCTGATAACAATTATTGAAAGGATATTAGAAGATTAATTAGTAGAATTGAATCATTTTCACATCTAAATTGAACTGGAAATACATACCTTGGGAACTAATGCTGACAAAAATTATTGAAGATATATTCGAAGGATAACTATGAACTCAATCTGAATTAGAAATAAATACCATGGGGATTTATGCTGACAAAAATTATTGAAAGGACATTCGATGGTTTATTAGTCGAAATGAGCCATTGTTTTATTTGAAATGAACTGGGAATAAATACCATGGGAACAACGGCTGAGAAAAGATATTGAAAAGATATTCGAAGGTTGATTAGTAGAACTGAACTATTGTCGAACACAATTTGAACTGGAATTAAATACCAGGGGAACTAATGATAAGATAAATTATTAAAGGTATGACCCCCCCCCCCAATTTATCTAAGAATTTAATTAGTTTCAATCCGTAACTGTATGTTATTTATAATTCATAAAATTTTATTTATTAAATTTATAAAAATCAAAAGTTTAATAATAATTTTGACAAACCTTAAAGCATTACCAACTGAGAGTCTGCGATGCATTATTCTATCGTTCCATTTTCGCATTATCTTTTCTCTGAAGAATTTTAAATCCAACCACACGTGCTGAGGGGACCGTTAATTCCCGAAACAAAACAGTGGCACTAAATCCTTCCTAAAAAGAGAAAACAAATCGCAGAAATAATAAAAGGGAATCTTAACACCCAAATAAAGCTCACTGATGGCCATTTTAAGTAATTTGGCCACCCTGGGGGCATCTAAAAATGCACCAAACCCTTAACATTACCTTCTTTTCATCAAGGGAATGTACTATACCTAGCCATTTATATCTAACGAATCATTTTGCAAGTCTTAAAGAGGCAACACAAGCAAACAACAACAACAACAACAACCACTCTACCGCCGAGGCAGCCTTTCTTGCAGAGAGGAAATCTCTTGTTTTTTTCACTAACCAAATCTTATGGGTCCCCGATGAAAACTCATCTGAAAGCTAAGCCTTGTTCTTCCTCTTCTGGCTAAGAATAAGAAAGGAAATTTTTAACCAACAACCCATGTAACAAGTGTTATCAGTTTGGGTCGTAATCTCCCCATCCGAAGTTTGGTCGTAACCGTAGAAGGGGGTCTTTAGGGGCGCATCGTCCCATATTAGCCAGCTCATTAACCTTCCATTTAAGATCTCGTCCTCCCCCCCTAGTGATCCTTGCAAGGGTAATGATGCAATAAGGGCACAGAGGGTGTTATGGGGGATGCATCGTTAGGAGAGGCTAGAGGGGGTGGGTTAGATTACGAAATTAAGCGCACTAAGTGATTCTAAATGACGTGAGGGTTTTGGAACTGAAGAGGCATCTATCAGGTGAATTCCCCAGGAGGGGGTGGAGAAGCGGAGGTATCTTCTTTTTCTTGTTAGTGTTCGATTAAGACGATGGGTAAATTGTAATGAAAAAGAATAAGGGTGGAGGTGATATTGTTGTGTTTAAGTAATAAGAAAATGCTTCGATATCATTAGGAGGAATTTAATAATTCACCTGCTAATGCAAAAGGGCTCTGTTGTTGAGTTGTTTTCGGTTCATCACGGGGTAAGTGTTTATTACTGGAATTACTCGACTGAAAGTGGATGAGTATTAGGAGGGGAGAGTTGTAATTTGTTCCTCCCCCTTTCAGATAGTTCGGATACGAGGGATTATCAGCAATTCCTATGGAATTTGTTTCGAATTCTGAAAGCTTTTATAGATAAAAATTGAGATTTTCATGGGTTTCTAAAACCCTGCTTGATGCCATTTTGTTAAAAATCTTGTGGGGAGGGTATAACATTTTTCATTATTTTACCGTTCTTCCACGATAAAGTCTCAAGATATTAAGGTCTAAAAGTGAATTTTGCACATCTTAAAAGTGAAACAAATAAATAAATGATATCAGTTTAATAATTTTCAAAAGTTCCAGATTTTTTTATTAATTTTTTAAAACAAATATCTTTCGTTTAATATCCAGCAATTAATCGCATTGCTATCTTGAAATTCAAGCAAATTTACATTGTTGTTGTTGTTATTAATGGCATTTGCCATGGACAAGCCCACTGATGCACCAGCGCATTTAAGCCGAAATAAGCGTCTCTTGTTTGAAGTAGCGCCAACTAGGGCCAAGAGTACGGTTTTAGCTTCAACTCATCACATTCGCTTGCACGGCCCCTTTTTACAGGGGGTGGGGTACTTTCACACTCCTCACATATAGAACACAGACGAACAACCATACCCTAACATGGACTCGAACCCGGGACACCCAGATCAGGAAAAAGACGCGCCACCTCTGTGCCAGAACACCGGGGTTTTCAGTTTTTCATCCAATATATAATTGCGAGATATTTTCCATTGTTGAAAAAAGGACGAGAAGGCCAAAGAAGGATGAAGAGCTGCGTAGTTTGTAAGAGGATTAAAAAACAAAGTTAAATTACACTATTTCAAAATTTAAAAAATAAATAAATAGATGAACTAGATTTTTAAGTATTTATTTGCATTTTGACATCAAGGGACTAATTGTCATTAGAAAGGTTTATATCCCCCAAAAAGAGATATTAAATTAACAGATTTTAATTAAGAGAATCAACAATGAAGCGGATTCCTGGATATTAAGTCATTAATTTATCCGAAATCAAATATAACTAATTTTCTCGGTGAACCAGTTGATCTTCTGATGGGACTAATCTAATAATTAAGAGGAATATGTATGCCAGAGTCTGTTAATATGTTTGAGCTCCATAGCACCAATCGTTAAACCTCGAATGATCTAACTTGCTATATACATACTTTGAGAAATAGAAATATTCATATCAGAGAGATTTTTTTTGAAATTTTAATAAAGTTTTAAATTTTAACACGTGATAACTTCTGAAAACATAGCCACCCCAAAATGGCTTTTACTTCAACTTAAAATTTTTTTTAAAAAATTATATCTTTAAAATAATACCAATCTTTTGCTACGTATTCTGCAGGAAGAGCATTGACACTAGATAAAAATCATGGTAGACAATACATAGCAATTCATTGAATACAATACATAGCAATTCATTGAAGAATACGAAACATTAAATCATATGAAAGCAGTTGAGGAGATTGAAAAAGACTACCAATTGTAAAATCAAGTTGAGCCACTACTAAATTTCATGTAGCATTTGAAGTATTAAACAATGCCAAAATCCAGTCCCTTTCAATTCTTTTGTTGGAATATATTTATGGCACTAGCTTCATAATCCAGATAACAGCTACGATACTCAAGTATACTTTTGTATTGTGGTTATGTTACTCGGCTACAAACACTAGCGTCATGGGTTCTAACCTCGACCTTCATTTGCCACATTGATGACCTTCACCACGCAACTTCGTGCAACTGTCGTGACGTCATCTACCCGCAGCAAAAGCCGTCAGACGCTCTTGACGCAGCAACCTAACAAAGTCTTCAGACTCACTTGACGCATCACTCTCGCACACGCTCATAATAACGCTTAGGGCTATAAAATCATCGTCTCCCCTTCAATTCCCTGGTGGGGGAGTACTGTGGCTTTAGCTTCATGAGCCAGCTTACATCTGAGATACACGAGTATACTTTTGTGTTGTGGTTATATTACTTAATTACAAACACTAGCCTCGCGGGTTCTAACCTCGACCTTCAATCGCTACATATTCAACATTTCAAAGGGTTTCATTACTGCTTAATTGTTGAATAAATAAAGTAGTTTTTTCCGCCGTCATAAAAATATGCTCCGCCAAATTTTAATAGACAATGAAGATCAAAATCTGAAAGGAAGTATTTGAAGAGATTCATCTTTCAAAATTAAAGTCATTCAAATAAGCATAGTTACTTACACACCCTTATAGCGATATCAGTTGCTACAGTTGTGCCTATGCCCCTTTTGGATACACATTGTTTGAGACAGATTACTTTAGATTAGGAGTACTGTTACCGGGAACTTAACAGTAACGTACGCTTTAAGTAGAGAACGTTTGCACTTGAGAAGCATTGAGGATTCCAGAAGAAAAAATAAATTAATTTTGTTTCACAAACACACACACACACACACACACACACACACACACACACACACACACA
>JAOUZG010045425.1:2337-18315 GCA_026289955.1 Argiope argentata | reverse complement strand
CCGATCAAGCAAAAGGGACCCTTCAGCTTGAAGGATATTATCTGGCTTATAAGGCTAACGATACACTCTAATCTAAATCTTTTCAATAACTTGGAAGCGCATACTTTTAATTTGAGGAAATGCCAGTCTGGATGTCCAGATTTGCTCCAAGAATTATCTATTGATTAACTTTTCATACAATTGCGGCAAAATTCTAGAACTCTTTTCGAACTCAAATGAAACTATATTTTTATTAAAAAATTTCATACTTGTCAGAACTGAGCTTACAAAAAATGAAAATTCATTTCACAATCTTCTAAAATTTGTGACGCAATTATCATCATGCACAGTCAGAATAAAAACGTTTTATCAACAATTGTGACTCTAGAAACTTGAATCAGATACGGAACTTTTTAAAGAGTGAAAAGACAAGATACATCGATTTTAGGAAGATTTGAAGATTCTAAATGTTATTAAAATTATCTGAGGGTTTCAAACAACGTTTAAATGCATTTATCTGTAAGAGTGTTTTGATGTTTAAAAGTATGCTAATGCAACCGTCATCTGTTGTGTTCATTTAACTTCTCCCGATAGAAATGAAATTAACTTAGTAGTTGATATAACTAAAGAAACTCTCATTAAAAAGTGTCTCTACCCAAACTGATTTTGGTGATGAATTTGGTGACAAAAGAATAAGATCCATTTCAAGAAGATAGTGCATATCATATTATACATTTCAAAATAAACCGATAAATTGAAATTTAACATGAGAACATGAAATAAATTCATGGTTTCTTTGAATATGAATTCTATCATTACAAAAAAATTCTTAAAAACAAAAGCTTTTGTATCAATACATGAGAGTACAGAAACATAATTTTAAAATAATGAAACACTGAAAAATCATATACTTCTCCTGTGGAATTCCAGCTGTTCCTAGCAATAACTTTCAAATTTGCAGTAAATCAGAAAGTAAATATTTTTTTAAATATTTGATAGCTTTTCCAAAACGAGCAATAAATGCACATCAAGAGAATTCTTCAATAAATAAGCGGATATCAAATACAGCAAGGCGACATGAATTATTTGTGAACCGAGATTATTAAACACAACAACAAAACAGTTTGGAAAATTGTTCTTTTCATTTATATAAAATTCTCCATGCTATAGTAATACATTGTTTTTCTTTCCTTCCACAAATATAAAAAGACATAATATACAGTAATAACTATAGAGTATATAAAATCCAGAATATAATCTTGACGACCAAAAGATTTAATAAAATTAAATGTTTTATTATACCTATAACAATTTATTATGTAACGCAAACATTGCAGAAATAGAATTATGTTTCAAAGTAATACAGTTGATACTTTTCATATATAGAAAAACAAAATTTACAATAAAAAATATTTATGCTTTTTCGTTTTTATGAAACTATAATTCCAAAAAGAACTTTTGTTTTTAGTTTTAGTTTGGCTTTTATCATTCAGGTTTGTTCTTTTCAGCTTTTCAAATTAATTTATCGTTTGCTGTTTGTTCATTTTATTTTTTATGTGAAAAAACTATTTAATTATAAGTGATTGTCAAAGTGACAACCTAAAAGATTTGATAAAATTAAAAATTCTATAATATAAGTATCTATCATATACTGGAAACATCACAGAAATAGAAAGAGAAATATATTCCAAAAATAGTACAGCCCACATTTTTCATTTGTAATAAAACCAAAAAAAAAAAAAAAAACCCTCTATTTGTGCTTTTTTAAGAACTATAGCTCAAAATAGAATTTTTGTTTTCAATGTTGGTTTTACTTTATTTTTTTATCACTCAGCTTTGAACTTTTCTCCTTTAAATTTTTTAGCGTTTGGTGTTTGTTCGTATGTTATTTTTTATTTATCAGAACTATTTCGAACTAGGATGAAAACTAGGAATATTATAAATAGAAAAGATAAAAAAATTCTAATACCTTCTTTATTGACCTTTGGAATGTTACAATATATAGTGGAGAATATTTTTTTTAAAAAAATTATCATGTTAAATGCCACAATACAATTGTTTATAAATCAGTCAAATATATAATACCAGATTGTTGAAGAAAAAAATATATATTTACTTAGATAAGTTATATGGTCACTATTAGGAAATAGTATTGGTTTTCGACAATCGCCATTTCGTACTTGAACTTTAATATTTTGATAGGCTTTGAGTTTAGAGCTACTGACAGAGCCATCTTGAAAAAAAACTATGTTTCGTATCGCCAAGATTCAAATTGATTCCTAATAATCTAACAAAAACTAAAATGAAAAATCCTTCCAGAATTTTAACAGTTATCTTACATTATTAATAGAGAAGACATTTGCTTCGAATACAGAGATTTTCGCAAATTTCAATAATTGCATTTATTTACAATCCAGCAAAACTGAAATGAAAACCTTTGTACAAATTTGTGTAGAACTAAAAAAAACACAGTTATAATATCCTTTCCATTTATAGATATTTATATTCATTGTACACATTGTATATATATACAAATACTGTTTATTATTATTTAGGAACAAAATGTTGTTTTCGTTTGAGGTTTTTGAGACATCAAAATGGATGGTCAGAAAATTCTAAATTTAACGCTTTTGATGCAGCAATTTTCAACTTTTAAGATTATTAGAAAATTATATTGTCACATTTGATGAATTATCACCACTAAAAAAGTTACAATTTGGTACGAACGTCCACCATGTACCTGATTCTTCTGTCTGGCCAAGTGATTCTTTAAAACTGGAATAAACTGGCTTGAGAAAACACACTTTAGATCCCGATTGATTTTCAGATGGTCAAAGTACATGATGGAAATATATATGTAATTTGAGAACATGATACTTTTCTGGCAAATTAATACCACGTGACATAAAAAAATAATATTCTCACGTGATATCGGGTTGGCAACTAAGTCATTGCCAATTTCAAATAAGAAGGAAAATTTAGAATTTTTGTTAAAAAATATGACTGTATTCAATTAGATATTGCCCGTCTTGTCGATGACCTTTCCATCGTTCTGGTAATGTAAAAAGTCCCCTTTTATAAAATGTTTGGTCTTTTCTATTAAAAAACTGAATTAGGTGTGATCTGACATCCTCCGCGTTATTATAAATTTTACCATTTAAAGAGTTTTTCATGGAACAAAACATATGGTAATCTGAAGGTGCAAGATTAGGGCTATATGGTGGGGGTGACAAAACATCCTAACCCAGTTCCAATAATTTTTGCAAGTGATCAAAGAAGTGTGGGGCCTTGCATTATCATGATGGAAAAACACACCCTTCCGATTTGATAATACCGGCCGTTTTTCTCCAATTGCATCGTTCAGTTAGTCGAGTTGTTCAACATACACATTTGAATTGATCGTTTGGTTCTGTGGCATGAGTTCAAAATACAAAATTCCTGTGTAATCCCATCAGACTGACAGCATAATCTTTTTTCGGTGAATCTCTGTTTTAGATGTTGTTTGGGCTGGTTGATCTTGCTTCACCCACGATCTGTTGCGATTAAAAATTTTATAAAATATCCACTTTTCGTCGCCAGTAACTAGGGTTTTCAGAAATGGATCATTTTCATTGCGTTTCAGAAGCGAATAACAGATGCTTATCCATTGCGTCAAATGAATTTTCTTTAGCTGGTGAGGGATCATTAAATCAAGTTTCTTCACATAACCAAGGGATGTTAATTTTTTTTCAATGCACGTATGTGATACATTGAGCTTCTCTGCAATTTCTCGTGTTGTGCGGTGACGATCTGAATCGATAATGACCTTGATATGAGTTTCATCCACTTCGACTGGGCGGCCAGATCGTTGTGCATTTTTCAGTGAAAAATCACCAGAATGAAATCTTTCAAACCAATTTCGACACTGCCTTTCATTTAAAGCTTCATCTCCATATACGGCATATAACTTCTTTTGTGCTTGCGATGCGTTCTTGCCTTTTGGGAAGTAATGCAATAAAATGTGTCGGAAGTGCACGTCCTGTTTCTCCATTTTTAAATTGGGATATAAACAAAGCTAAAGAACTAATCGATATAATTTTTTTACTAATTAGAAGAAGTCCACACAGTAAGAAAAAAATATAGGTTAGATGCTCTGACCACGTTAACAAAACAAAAGAAAGTGTTGAGTGAATCTATCGACAGCAGCGGCAATCACTTAGTTGCCAACCCAAAAATTTGAAATTTGCGATAGCACATTTAAATTTTTTATTTAATTATTTTCATTATTTATTTAATATTTAATTACTTTTCCTAATTTATTTAATTATTTTTTTCTGTTCACTGCAAACTGTTTATTCATAAAAATTTCATCGACTTCTTTGTTATTGCATATTAAACTGATGCTGAGATTTTGCAAAGCTCGATAAAGACGTCCCTGTTTGATTCATATTTTGAAAGCATTCTCTGCTTCGACTTGTGACCCACTGGGGTATCAAGGATGTTGATTTCATAAACATCAAAGGTATGGCATATATATCCGACCAAATTTCTTCCAAGGCGGTGACTGTAGTTTTCGCTTCGTATTTCTGTCATCTCTGTGTCTCCGGGCATTCCATCTTCTTCTGTCAGCTTGGTTCTTTCAGTCATTTCATCCCTGTTCTTTAAGTTTTGCGTTTTAATTCTGTCAGAATGGTGACCGTAGACCTTCCATATCTGCCTGTCATCTTGGTGGTTACAGACAATTAATATCGACATCTCTTGGAAAAAAAATTCACTTTGTTTGTTCTCGGATTTTAAAAAAGTAGATTTAAAATAATGAAGTCCAAACATTTCAATAATCGCATTTTCAGATTCATTTTATTGCCGCAGTATTTACTGGAATTTGAATTGAGTTCATCTTTTGATTCCTTCATTTTATATTAGATAACAACATAAGAAAAAAAAGCTTTATGGTGCTAAGTGGGAATAAGTCTTTGTTTTCAATTAACACTTCAGAAAATAGATAATGTTTCTGTTTCTAAAACAAAATATTAAAGATTTGAACATTTATTAAGTAGAAAATGTTTATGTTGAAGCATTTAAATTGAGAAAATGATTTTTATCGATTATTTGGGAATAAAAAATATAATTTTAAAGCGTACAGCACTTATAAAAATAGTTTAAACTGAAGAAAAATGAAATGATCATTAATAACTATATTAAAAACACAAAAAAGACATAAAATTGATGAAATTTTTAAAAACTGAATTAATTTTGAACTGAAATTAATTTTTATATAAAAAATTATGAAATATTCTTAGATTCGTCATGAGAATAGAATAGAATTTCGAAGAATATAAAATATTCTTCAATAAAATTATTATTAGAAAATATTTATAAAGTTATTATGATGACGAAAAATTGTTCTTAGAATTTTGAATATAATGCATATGACGATATAGTGCATTTCAAATTAAATGAAAGTAATAATTTAGTTGTATCACATCGCAAGAACTGAATCCAATAAATTTTTATACTTACATGGAATAACATTAAAGAATATTTTTATATTAAATCTTCTATGTTATTATTATAACATAGAAGAATATTGTTAGATTGTGAAAAGAAATACGATATGAAAGAATAAAAATATAATATTATAGCAATGAAAAAAAAGAAAATTTCATATACAAGTTTTCAAAACTCTAGCTTTCCATTAAAATAAATTACAACTTCGAGTTAACCAAACTATAAACATTTTAAACATTTATCATATCTTTTTCCGAAAATACAGCAATTGACACATCAAAAAAGATATTTAATAAATAAACAGGTAACAAAGTCTGTGATTCGACATAAATTCTTTGCGATCTAAGCTTCTTAAAAATAATAACAAAAAGGCTTTGGGAAAATAGTTCTTTTCCTTATATCAAACTTCCCCCTGCTATAACAATAAAATTTTCTTTCTCTCCCCAAATATCAAAAAGCTTAATATCCAGAGATCGCCATACAATATATAAAATCCAGAACATAATCCCGACAACCAAAGAGATTTGATCAAACAAAAAATTCTATTACACTTATATCTATATATTCCAAAAATACCACAGAAATAGAAAGCGAAGTGTGTTTGAAAGTAACATGGCCGACACATTTCAGACACAGTAAAACAAAAGTTACGATAAAAACGTCTTCATTTATACTGTTTACTTTATGCCTTGCAGTTCCGGTTAAAGTTAGCACTGCGAGAAGAATTCGAAAAACCTCTGCGCAATATCGTTCATAACCGATCCTATCTTAATGTCGTGGTGGGGCGTTATCGGGCGAGCCACTTCCAACTGAATTTTGATCCTGAAAAAGTAATCTCTCCCCGATTTTATGAAAAAGTAGTTCCAATAAAGAATTTTTATTTTCAGTTTGAGTTTCATTTTGGTCTTTATCGTTTGGCTTTATTCTTTCTCTGCTCTTCCTCTCTCTTTTGTTTTATCGTTTGGTTTTCTTCATTTTCTGTTCTGTTTTCCTCTCTGCTCGTTTTGAGGAAATTTTTTGTTTTTAGCAAACGATTTTTAATGTATGTAACATCGTATTAAGCAACAGAATAGGAAAGAAAAATAAATGGAGCAGATAAAATGCTCACTTGTTATTCGATTTTCAGTTTGAAAAGTTATAAGAACCATTTTTTATTATTTTTATAATGTATGATATTAAGAAATTCTTTATAAATGTGCGTCCGTCTGTATTCAATTTTTTAAAATAAAATTTGCGATTTATTTTTCAGTTTTAGAAAAACTTCTGCAGTAATTGCATTTCAGAAGTCATATTTTATTTTTAATATTTGTATCAACAATATAGTTGTTCCGTATTGTGCTTACTCGCCTTTGGCGAAGGAACTCCCGCCAACTGGCAACCCTTTTGTAACCTCTCAAAAAAGGAGAGAGCGCCAGAATCTAGTTAGCACTTGAATAAAGTTGTTGTGTATGAATATAGCATCCTCGATTTCTCGAACCAGACGCTACGCTTCATAATGGTCCGTCGCACCGGAACTAATTGAGTTAATTAGTTCACGCTTCATATACGCGGCTTTGTTTAGTGCATTTCGCTGTATTTTGTACATGGTCAAATCATGGCGAACGAAATCGACATCACTACCTTGAAACGCAAACGCGGCAACATCAAAGGTCAGCTTACAAAAATGGAAAAGGATCTACAGACGCATACTGACCTTTCAGTACCGGAACTTAAGGCTAAATTAGACGTTCTAATAAAGCTTCAGGATAAATTTGAACTATTAAAGGACGATTATTACAAGATAACGGATGAAA
The DNA here is from genome assembly GCA_026289955.1 of Argiope argentata. Classification (NCBI taxonomy): domain Eukaryota; kingdom Metazoa; phylum Arthropoda; class Arachnida; order Araneae; family Araneidae; genus Argiope; species Argiope argentata. The sequence goes on along the minus strand of JAOUZG010045425.1, from coordinate 11,056 downwards.
CGATATACACTGAAGCACTACCAGATCTGAATTCGGTGGAGGATGACCTGCAAAATTTAGAAGTAAGTTTAAAAACTTCTATTAATAAATTGAAATACGATGCAGATCAGCATAAAGCTACACCGGTAAAACTACCTAAAATTCCACTTCCTGTCTTTACCGGGAAATTTGAAGATTGGAATTTATTTAAAACTCAATTTAACAGTCTTGTAAATCAAAATTCTCTGCTTTCTGATAGCGAAAAACTGCATTATTTGCGCGGTTCTCTGAAGGGAGAGGCAAAGATAATTGAAACTTCTGATGATAATTTTTCTTCGCTTTTTAAAGCTCTTGAGCTAAGATACGAAAACAAACGAATGATGGTAGACTGTCATATCAAAAGCATTCTCAATTTGCAGGTGATGAAACGTGAATCTTCTGAAGACTTGCGCATTCTTTTAGATAACGTTAAAAAAAATCTGAGATCTTTGAAAATCTTAGACTTTGAAAGAGATAAATTGTCAAACGCGTTATTATTGAATGTGGTTTTAGAAAAACTAGATAGAGAAACAAGGAAGCAATATGAACTAACTTTGTTAATGCTCTCCCCGATTCAGCTGATAAACCGCCAAATCTGGCACTCCGATGGCGATGTGTTGGCGATTGTCAGGTTGCTCTCTGCCAGTCAGTTGGTATATAGTTCGCACCGTTCGAAGGTGTTAGTTTGTAGGAGCTATCGTGCTCATATAACTGTAAGCCATGGGGCGTTGTACAATTATTATGTAAATGGTGTTTGTTGATTAAATAGTACAGTCCACTTTGAAGCTTTACTGAGTCCCTAACATTTTGGTCCGTGCGACCGAAGGGTGAAGAATTACCACCTTGGATATAGTTATTAGAACTTTGTTTCGATTCGAACCCTTGCTTTTCGATGCCCTTAACAATGGCGGACCTTAAAGTTTTAAACAGGAAAAGAGGAATGCTAAAGGCAAAGGTAACAAGGCTTTCAAATTTTTTGAATGACGATAGTAAATTGAGTGACTCTATTGTTATTACTTCAAAAATAAATAATTTGGAAGCTGTTAAAAATCAGCTAGAAGAGCTGAGATTAGAATATTGTGAAAGTTCTGAAGATGGAGATTTCGAAGAAATTGATAAGGCCTTGGACAGCATTGAAGAAGAAATCGAAGATTTGGAGGTAAGATACCTTCAAATTAAATCTCAGTTAGAAAATTTGAATGTTGAATCTAATAATATTAAAATAAGATTGCCTGAAATCCCATTGCCCAAATTTTCAGGTAATATTGAAGAATGGCATAATTTTAAGGCTCAATTTAATTCCTTGATTTCTTTAAATGAAGGTTTGGATGAGTCGCATAAATTATATTATTTGAAGTCTTCGTTAATTGGTAACGCAAGGCAAATTCAAACTACAGAAGACACTTTCGATTCGCTTTTTAAGGCACTACAAGAGCGCTACGAACATAAACGATTACTTGTAAACAAACATATTAGCGGACTTTTAAATTTAGAAAAAATTAGCCATGAATCGGCTTTTGAATTGAGATCTCTCCTCGATAAGGTAATAAAAGAAGTTAGAGCATTAAATTCTCTAGATTTACAGTTGGATCAATTAAGCGCGAATATACTTATTAATGTAGTACTCATGAAAATTGATAAGGAATCAAGAAAGTCCTTTGAAATGACATTGAAAACGTCTAATTTACCAAAATGGGAAGACCTTATTGACTTTCTTAAAACGCGTTGTACATTTTTGGAAAACCTAGAAGGACACGCAAACCAAATGAAACCGAAAGTGTTTGCCAAGGCTAAAAGTCTTATTGTTGATTCTAATTCAAATATATCTTGTCCAATTTGTAAATCTCGAATGCATTCCATTTTTAAATGTTCAGAATTTCTTCGATTAAATCCTAAACAGCGATTCAACTTAGTTAAAAAACACTCATTATGCATTAATTGTTTGAATTATTCTCATAAAATTGTTGACTGTAAATCAAAAATTGTTTGTAAAATTTGTACTAAAAGGCATAATTCACTCTTGCATTATTCTTCGAACCCGGAAGTTGAAAACAATGTAAACACGATTAATAAATCATCACTTTTCGAACAAGAAGCACCTTCTAACCTTGAACAGAATATCTCCTCGGAGAATTTAAAGGCGCCAGTCTGTGCTAGTGCCAGCTGTTCTCAAAATGTGTTTGATATTATTCTAGCCACATCGATTGTTTATATTAAAGATATTAGTGGAAATAAATATCCATTAAGATGCATCCTTGATTCTGGCTCTCAAATCAATGCCCTCACTATGGAGAGTGCAAATCTTTTGAGATTGAAAAGAGAAAAAATTAATATTTCCCTTTCTGGTTTAAACGGAACTTATATTCCGGTGAAAGCACGCGTCTCAGCAGAAATTTCGAATAAATCTAATGACTTTGTAAGATCAACGGAATTTCTGATCGTGTCAAAAATTACGCACTTAAGCCCTTCCACGTATTTAAAGGTAGATTTTAAGAATTTGAATAAAAATATTAAATTAGCCGATCCTGCATTCTATAAACCTGCCAAGATTGATGCTTTAATCGGCGTGCAGCTATTTTTTGACATGCTAAGAACGGGAAAATTATATATGGAAGATTTAATACTACAAGAAACTGCATTTGGATATATTGTAAGCGGATCAAGCTTAGCCAAAAATACTACAGGGTACACTTATTGTGGGCTTGTGCATGAAGAATCAAATCTTGAAAAGACTCTTCGTGAATTTTTTGAACTAGAAAATGTTAATGGCTCTGAATCTATTTTAAGTAGTGAAGAATTAGAATGTGAAAAACATTTTGCCGAAACTCATTTTAGAACAAGAGAGGGACGGTACGTAGTGAGTATGCCGTTGAAAACAGACAAGATGTTGGGTGAATCTAGGCTTATGGCAATTAACCAGTTAAATTCTCTCTCAAGACGCTTAGAACGTAACACAAACTTTAAAAAATTGTATCTTGATTTTATTGAGGAATATAAAAATTTGGGACATATGAAGGAAGTCTCTAACGAAATAGAACCTAAATATTGTTACTATTTTCCACACCATGGTATTTTCCGGCCGGAAAAATCGTCAACAAAATTGAGAGTTGTCTTTAATGGGTCTGCCTTAACAACTACTGGTGTCTCCTTAAATCAACTTCAAATGAATGGTAAAATACCTCAACAAGATCTGTTCTCCATAATGCTGCGTTTTAGGAAACACGCTTTTGCTTTTACTGCAGACATTCGTATGATGTATCGTCAGATATTGATCGAACCCGGTCAGAGGGACTTACAACGAATTGTCTGGAGAGAAAATCCAACAGACCCAATTAAAACGTATAGACTTTGCACTGTTAGCTATGGAACAAAAAATGCGCCTTTTTTAGCCACAAGGGCTTTAAGGCAATTGTGTGACGACGAAGAAAAATTATTTCCGGAAGCAGCTTCTACTGCCCGTGATGATTTTTATATGGATGATATCCTCACCGGATCACATGATTTGGAATCTGCATGGGAATTAAAACGCCAGTTAGTTCTATTACTACAGAAAGGGGGTTTTACGCTACATAAGTGGAACTCAAATGATGTCAGCCTCATAAATGATGAATCTTATAATCAGAATTACTCCTTTGACGATTCTAATGAAGTAAAATCTGTTAAGGCCTTAGGAGTGCTATGGAAACCCGCCTCAGATTGTTTTTCATATAAGGTGACCGTTCAATCTGAGACTGCTTATACGAAGCGAACAGTTCTGTCAGATATTTCTAGAGTCTTCGATCCACTTGGACTAATAGGTCCTGTGATTACCAAAGCAAAATTATTCATGCAAGAACTCTGGACGATCCGGTTAGACTGGGATACACCATTACCAGATCCCTTCCGAAAAAAATGGTTAGAATTTGTTTCCTTGCTACCAAAAATAGAAAATTTGCAAATTCGTAGATTTTTCGAAAACAATGGCAAAATTACTCTTCATGGCTTTTCGGATGCTTCTTCAGTCGCTTATGGTGCAGCTATTTATGCCCAATGCAAGACATCCAATGATACTATTGCGGTACACCTTTTATGCAGCAAGTCAAGGGTTGCTCCTGTAAAACCAATCACCATGCCTCGTCTGGAACTTTCTGCCGCTCTCCTGTTGTCACATCTCATACAAAGGGTCACAAAGGCTTTAAATTTTAAGGATTGTGACATAGTTTTGTGGTCCGATTCTACCATCGTGCTTGCGTGGTTGAGGAGACCTCCTCACGAATTAAAGACCTTTGTTGGCAATAGGGTTGCAACAATTCAAGAGTTAACAAAAGGCTGTCAGTGGAATCATATTTCGTCTTCACAAAATCCAGCTGATCAGCTTTCTAGAGGTATGATGCCTGATCAGATCCATACGCAAGAATTGTGGTGGCATGGTCCACCATTCCTTAGACGATCTACACCGATGGATGAGACCTTTGAACTTAAAAATGTGACTTCTAGTATTGACTTTACATGTGAACTTAAACAGCCGAAAAACATTAACTTAAGCTGTACAATGAATAATGATATTATTTCCCATGTTATTTTTTCTACTAACAATTACCTTAAATTGATTAGAGTATTTAGTTTCATTTATAGGTTCTTAGAAAATTGCAGAAGGAAGTCACCGCGTCGGGTAGGTCCTTTAACTACAGAGGAACTACAATCTTCAGAATTGGTCATAATCAGGTACATTCAAGAAAGCAATTTTAGTATTGACATAAGGTGCTTGAGGGAAGGAAAACAACTTACAGGTAAAAGTAACCTTAGATCTTTGAATCCTTTTCTCGATGAGAAGGGAGTTCTGAGAGTTGGTGGGCGGCTACAAAACGCAAGGCTTAGTTTTGATTCGAAACATCAAATTATTTTGCCTGGTAATGATAAGGTAACTTATTTAATCTTGGAATATTTCCATAAAAGATACTTGCATATTGGTCAGCAAGCCTTGCTATTTTACACCAGGCAAAAATTTTGGCCGATTGGTGGAAGAAATTTGACGAAGAAAGTAGTGCACAATTGCATAACTTGTGTAAAAAACAAACCAGTGATAGTTGAACAACTAATGGGTCAACCCCCACCGGAAAGAGTTAACATGAGTCCCGTATTTTCAAATTCAGGGGTGGATTTTGCAGGACCCTTTTTTGTACGATATAAAAATCAACGAAAGGGACCTCTGCATAAGATTTACGTAGCAATTTTTGTCTGCATGGCTACCAAGGCCATTCACATCGAAATGGTTTCGGATTTAACTTCCGAATCATTTATAGCGACACTGAAAAGATTTTTTGCCCGTCGTGGCAAGTGTTGCACGCTGTTCTCTGACAATGCAACAAATTTCGTTGGGGCACATTCCGAACTCAAAAAACTCCACAACTTACTTAGGCATCCAGATGAAGTAATAGGAAATTTTTTGTCTGCTGAAAGGATTAACTGGAAATTCATACCTCCTAGAGCTCCGAACTTTGGCGGGCTCTGGGAGGCGGGAGTAAAATCCTTCAAATACCACTTTAGAAGAGTTGTGGGTAACGCTCACTTAAATTATGAGGATTTTTTAACTGTAATTACAGAAATTGAGGGAATTCTCAATTCAAGACCCTTGACTCCAATTTCGTCAGACATCAATGACTTAGAGGCCTTAACGCCAGGTCATTTTTTGATAGGTCGGCCAATAAATACAATTCCTGAACCAGATATTACTGATACACCCTTCAATCGTCTATCTAGGTGGAAGCGTGCAGAAAAAATGACTCAAATTATTTGGAAGAAATGGAGCTTAGACTACCTAACACACTTTCAGCAACGTTATAGATGGCAGTTCGAGAAGGATAATATAAGGCCAGGTATGATGGTGATTTTAAGGGAGGATAATCTTCCAAAATGCAAGTGGATTCTGGGGAGAATAGTGGATGTAATTTATGGGAAAGATGGCCGCATAAGAGTAGCCAACGTGCGGACCATGCACGGGACATTGAAGAGACCCATCTCAAAAATTTGTATTTTGCCTGTTAAGACTGATAACTAATTAATGGGTCGCTTATAGTTAAGAAATAAGTTCATTTGTATTTCCCTTCAAAACAAGCTTTCAAGAACTTACTTGCTTTGTATGATTGTATATTTACTAATTGGAATTGTATGTATTTTTTAGCATTGAATCTTCATTATTGTTAAATAGTTTAATACTTAAAGGCTCAGAATTTAATTTATACTATGTTTATATTTGAAATTTTTTTCTCATTGTTGTATATTGTGTAATATTTTACGTTTTGTAAAAATTAATTAATAATTCTGTGTTGAACTTTTAGAAATTCAACGGGGGCCGGGATGTTAATGCTCTCCCCGATTCAGCTGATAAACCGCCAAATCTGGCACTCCGATGGCGATGTGTTGGCGATTGTCAGGTTGCTTTCTGCCAGTCAGTTGGTATATAGTTCGCACCGTTCGAAGGTGTTAGTTTGTAGGAGCTATCGTGCTCATATAACTGTAAGCCATGGGGCGTTGTACAATTATTATGTAAATGGTGTTTGTTGATTAAATAGTACAGTCCACTTTGAAGCTTTACTGAGTCCCTAACATATATATATATATATATCATAACATTAATAATGAAGATTCATCATCAAGTGTCAAGGTATTGAAATAAGTTGAATTGGAACAGCGCCAAGTTCTAATTTTTGCAACCCATTTAGTTTAAGAGTGAATTGAAACTGTTTAAGCATATTTCCTTACTCACCAGCTCACGCACAAAAGGCGCCAATATGGAACCTATTCGAGCACTCATAGAGCAGGAACCCAATGTCACATTTCTGACCACAGTTGGGAAAATTTCGCTGGTATAGAGGTACAGCAGTCCGAAAGAACCGGTAACGCAGAACTTGCCCACCATAGCTAGTGACGTGCTTAACCATGAGAGATCTGTAAAATGAATATAAACATGTAACATATGCAAATAAGGATTTAGTTTTGCATCTTTGCTGATATCGTAAATGGACAGTACTTTGTGTCCGTTTTTGAATCTACACAAAGAATATTTGAAGAGGGATCTCAAAATTTTGAATCGTAGATAAATTTCAAAGATCTCTTACACCTGACGATGTGGTTCCGTCAGGTGTCTCGAAGATGTCAGGTAAGTAAATTCCTTTTTATTTACTTAATATTGTTGCATAAAAAATGGAAGTCCTATATGATATCTATTTAAATGATTAACATAATAGCATAGAATACAGTTAAATCTTTCAGTGCTTTTTTTTAGCAAGAACATTATTATGAGATTCCTCTTGTTAAAATTAAAATTATATTATGCGATTCCTCTTGTTGAAATTATATCTATAAAAAAACTATCTTTCTCGGTAAATCACATACTGAATACCCATAAAAACTTTTCTACCTACTTACGAACTAATAATTTAATTTTTTAAAAAAATCACGAATTCCCTTAGTTTAACACGCTATTCGAATTGATTAACACGATAATTACATTGTTGTTTTTGATTGTAGCAGAAAGTATTCAAATTCAGATAATGCCATATAGAAGAACCTTACAAAAAGTTGAGGTACCAGTAAGTTATCATCCTTAACAGCATAACAAGTACCACAAAAATTTACGATATGACTCTGCATGACACTGTCAGCATGCAAGCAATATCAATAGGCTCTAATAATTAGTTACAGTACTTTCAGTATGTGAAATAGCGTTTTTACGTGAAAGACACCTATGCAGATAAACAAAAATCAAAACCTTATCTAAATATAAAATCTGATCTAAATGAATATCAATAACGAAATAAAATATTGAATAACAGCTGTTACGGAAAAAGAAAATTGTATCATAAATATTAGGAATTAGCTGCCTTTGAGCAACCATCTTCCTTTTCCAGAAACAGCTTCACGCACATTAGAAAGACTGTTTTACGATCAGCTCTGTTAGGTGCTGATCGGGTACCACGAAAGTAATCTCAGAGCTTGGCGACCATTTGACGGCATTGCGATGAATTTGACTATAAAATATATATTGCTGGAAACTTCGAGAATTTTAGCAATTCAGCCTATAGGAATCGAAATATACCTGATTGGTTCAGAATCTTCTCACTACGTCTCCTGGGAACTATAAAAGGTTGGTAGACACAAGTTGTAGTCAGTCGTAATCATGAATCGAGTCATCGAGAGAATAACGAAGCAACAATGGAATATTTCAGCTGAAAAAAAGAAGCCGAAGCGATTGCTGAACTGAGCTGTGTGTCGAGTGCTAGTGTCTGTTGTGGAAGCAGGATCCAGTCGTGTGTGGAGTATTCAGTCGTGTTGTAGTGTGTCAATAGCTAAAGCGAGGAGGCAGTGGAAATTTTTTGACGTTTAGAGAGACAATAGGGTGTAAAGCTACATAGATCCCATCCTTCTGCTGGAAATTGTCTGGTCTTTTTGTGTGTTTTGGTTGTTATTACTATCAATTATTGCTTGTGTGCTGTTGTCTGTTGGAGAGTGCTGCTGTTTTCCATTTTATAGTAGTTATATTTTATCTGAGTTAGTCTATATGTTTGTCGTCTTTGTATTCGTGCGTAAATAAAAGTTGTTCGTTATTAAGGCCTGATTGTTTTCACAGCATATACAAACTACATGCGAACCCGGTGTCTTTACAGACTAAATGGAATTAAAACATTATATATATATATATATATATATATATATATATATA
>JAOUZG010045421.1:112892-155961 GCA_026289955.1 Argiope argentata | reverse complement strand
GCACACTCCTTTATTATTCTTTTCTTATACTTTTATCAGAAGTGTATTATCTTATACTCCTGTGAAAATGATATACTCCTCCTAGGCATAATAAAAACCTTTTTAGTGATCATTGGCAATTCTTCTGCAAAAAACTTCTTAAATTGACATTCGCAATGACATTTCTGGAGAGATAAAATGCAGAGGACAGTTGGGAATGGCCAGGAGACAACCGCAATTTCTCAGACATAATGCCAGAAAAAAAACAATGAATATTACATGGTGTAAATGAGTGTCAATAATAACAGTATATTCTTCAGTTGCGAAACAAACATGTAAGTGTTAATACTCACTGGGAAAAATAAACTTTCATTGTTGATAGAAGACGTAACAATAAAGTCAATTACAATAACAATAAATGCGAGATGCACTGCTAGTAACTGGTTATGAACATATTCTAATTCCAACAGCCAGTCTGTAGGTGCCGTTGTTGCTTAGTCAGGAAAATCAAAAGTTTCAAACGATAAATGCAGATTTTGTCTTCGGTACATAAGTCAAGAATTTTTAAATTTGTTGTGTATTTAAAGAAATATTGATATTTTTTTTAACAAATATCTGAATTACATATCAGTGAATGTGACTACAAATGTATTCTTTAGAGCTCAGTATTTTTTTTATGATCTGTGGTCGACCCAAGTCCAATGAACCAATCCCTGGTAAATTTTGGTTGTGAAACATCCGGTACATCGTGATAATCCGAAGAAACACCAAACGATTTTAAAGACAGCATTTCACGGTATGTTCGCAACATTTTTCAAAACAGGCAGCGTTCAACCATGGAACATGCTGTGGTTCTAACAGGTGGCTGAAAATAATAATTGAAGTTTTTATTTTGTAAAAAATCTTCTTAAGAACGCAGTTCTATCTTGAAGAAAATACTTTATACTGTAAGAACGCAATTATTGGCTGGTGCGTTTCCATGAAAAATAACTTCCCACTGCAAATTCGATACCATAAAGAACTTCTGTTTCTGCAATTAAACAAAGATTCTCGCATTATCTAGCGGTAACCGCAACGGATACTGAGGAAATAAGAATCTGCAGTCTGTGAATGAAGTGTGATTTCTTAATCATTCACGGCGTTTCTCCATCTGATATCGATTATTGTGGGCACAGTTTTTAAGAATGGGAATTCTCATTCCTCGACACCACAGTCATATTCCTCACCATTAGAGGTTTAGGATTTGACACTGCGCTTGCATTAGGGGGGGGGTGTTTCTAAAATAATTGGAGAGTTTCAAGTGGCAATTTATCCGCTATGAAAATAAAATTTTCAAAAATAACATAGGAGCGAAACGGATAGTGCTGTTTTGACTATTTAATTGTGAGCTAAATAAAAGGCCCCGACTGATAAAGTGCGCAAAACATTTCGAATGGCATTAGGATCTGGAATAAGACAACTGTCTAATCGTCCATAAGATTTCAGAATTCCAAATTTTAAGGAAGGCATGACATTTCTTAAAAAATACGATTCGGAGTTCCATCAATATAAATATTGAAAGATGAGTAAAAAAAGGCATTTGAAAATTCATAAAAACTTAAAGCATTTACCTTGCCTGCATCGTAAATGTTCCATTTTTGTTCCATTCTTTGCTGCATTTCTCATATTGGAATTTATTAAGGAGGTTTACAAATATTTCATTTTAAAATTTGATTAAGAATTTAAAACCATTGTATTCAGATTGCAACTTTTTCCATTTTCTTTCAATTTTTTGTATGTTTAAATTTATTTTCATTATCTGGATCACCAGCTGTGATTTTTTATATATACTCATTGATTGTTTACAGGATAATCATCAGTTTCGGAAATTATCATGATTAACTTGATGATTTGCTGAGAATATTGCAATTGAATCTGAACAACTATGAAGACAAAAAAACACTGGAATTGAAAATGCCCTTTCTTGCTAGATAGGGATAAAAAATGAGAGCTTTATAAAAATTGAGATTGATGCACAGAAGCTTTAGTTTCGTCATCTCTCAACTATATAAAATCAATGTTAATGAGTATGAAACAGAAATTATTCTTTTTACTTACATTCGAATGGCAGCAGTTGAATAGAAACATATCACTTTGCGAACAGTTCGTGCTTCTTCTTTGCCCTTTAATACAGTTGAAATTATCTAACACATAGCTAATCAGTTGAATCTATACTACTCTTATAAATGTTAAAGTTTGGATGGATGGGTGATGATGGTCAATCACGTCAAAACAGCTAACCGAAATTAGATGAAATTTAGCATATATTTAGATTATAGCCTACAGAAGATCATAGGCTAGTTTTTATTTCATTTGATTGAGTGGTTATTTTTTTATTAATTAAAAATTAACTTTCTCGCCAAAAATTTTTTTCCCACCGCCAAATGAGTAAGGTTATGTTTTCGACTGGTTATTTCAAACAATTCTTTTCATTTTGGAAGGTTTGATGCTTTTATAATTAAACTTTTTAAATGAATCTATCTTTCAGATTCATTCTGAAGTACTTTTGAATTAAAAGAATGATACTTTGCCGTTAGCCGGGCGTATTCGAAAACTCGCCAAAGAAATTTGGCGGAATTCTACATTATCTGTCGAATTTTCGCTTGCTCTAGACTAACGGAAAAGTAACAAAATAAAACATAATCAAGGAAATTAAAAATTTCTATTCCGTATTACCCTAACTTGCATAGAAAATTCTACGCATATTAGAGTGGAACGTTAATTGATTTTTTTCGAGCTACATTCGGCCATTTTGCTAAAATTTTACGACAAACTTTTTTTTCGGCGAAAATTAATTTCAACACCACCACAATGATACGGTTTGGCGACATTTTACATTGTGATCACAGTGACAGTTCTCATGTATACACATCAAAACTTCCACGCGTACGTAGTCGAGGGTAAAAGCTAGCTATAAAATATTTGTAGAAATACGCTATGTAAAACTGGATGTGTCCTGACGAATAAAATTTGTTCAGATGAAAAAAATCTTAAGAAACGAGGAAGGATTCAAGAATCAGAAAGTGAATCGTGTGCGAAAGGAGATGAGTCATCTTAATTATTTAATGAGTGCTCATCATGGCTGAATGAAGGATTATCATGAATTAAGTATGGAAAGCAATGGTCAGATCCTCTAAAACTATTAGGTTATGGAAAAAAATTATCTGTTATCATAAAACTTCTAAAATTATTTTCTTAAAAATAATGACTCTTAGTAATAAGATGGATTTTTCATTTTCATGTTTTTGTTTTATTTAATACACAAATACGTCTTTAAAGTTATCGTGATATTAAAAATCCCTCCTTCGTAACATTCAACGTCTTCCTTTTGCCAAAGTTAGGATTAAATAATTGTTAGAGTTTGACGTTAACTCCGAGCTGAGATGACGTGAATTCAGGCATCGGATTTTCGATTTGAAGAACGAATATTCGTCGCAATCGCTTTGTCTCTTTGTTGAAGATCGTAACGCCTTCTTTTGGTATTCTCCATAAACGATTAAGTAAAAATTTATAAAAAACGAAAAAATAAAATTAACTCAATTTCTATGTAAGTTAACAAATTATTTTTTATTTAAGTTAATTTTTATTGAATTATTACATTTCATATAAATAATTATCAAAAAAAAATGTTTGATTTTCGAGAGAATGGATTTCGCATTCTTCACCTTCAAGCAAAAAATACTAAAATTCTCTCATTTTATCGATCGAGCTACTGGATATTGGTTTCGATTCTCATTACAAACTGCCAAACCTGTACTTAAAGTATTATAAATTGATTCTATTTAATTAATGAATTGATATTTGAAAAAAAACGTAGTTACATCGAGTGTCATCCACTACGAGTCGAAAATAATGACATTCTCGCTTTTCACCGATTCAGATATTGCCTTTGGGTTTCATTTTTCTTACAAATTGTTAAAACGCTATTTAAAGCATTAAAGATTTAGTTAACTTAATGACTTAATCAATGTTTGAAAAAACAGTATAAGTATCAAGTGATATTCCCTTCAAGTATTTGAGTGGATGAATAAAAAGTATTTCATTGACGATTGAACATATGAACACAGTATATATTGGGAGAGTGTTAAATAATAGTAAGGATTGATAAATAAGACATATTTAAGTATAAAAACACATTATGTTTGTACGCGCATTGTTATTGAGAGAAATGTGTTCAATGCTAAAGGGTGATTTTTCAGCGGGATATCTGTGTAGTAAGCTGTTATTTATTCCTGCAAATTACTTGATTTGAAATTTGTTGCGCATTTAATGCTATGACTTCTAATGTTTGACAGTCTGAATCCATGAATGTGAGAATACACGTTGCTTGCATCGCGTGGTATTTGACTATTTATCTTCAACGGTAGCTTCTAAGATTATTGTGCGCTTTTAGAAATTTCTTTGTTTATGTTTATTTATTTACTATTTCGATGATGTAAATTATTATGACAGATGCCTGGAATGTTATTTTTCAATCTTTTAAATTATTGATGCGAAATGCACAACTATTTCAAAATGGACACCCTTCTTTGATGCAATCGAATAATTAATGCAAATCATTACTTTTTAAATAGCCCATGCTTTACCCAGCTTCATGCATTTGAGTTTCGTTACATTAACAAAACAAATATGTAAAAATATTCTGAACAATTGGTAGAATTTGAAGCTTAAAAATAGGTTTCTGTTTTTTTAAAAAATTTTAAGAAAATAGAAAGTTATTTTTTTTCATGGTATAATCAAACGTTAACTAGAAAATCCATTCCCTTCTCTTAAAATAGAACTCTAGCATTCTTTTATTTAGAATTTCAATAAAAACGCTATCATGTGCATCTTATGCTATTGTCCATGCCAAATTTAGTAAATGCTTGTCTCAAACTCTGTTCTTTCGAGCGTTAACACGCACAATCTTTACCATGAATAGATTGATATATAAATCAATAACAAAATCAAATTACTCATTCATTTGCGTCTAACTACACTGTAATTAATTTTCTAGAGAGCGATTGTATTCTGGAACTGTTTGGTTCATAATTTGTCTTCTATTTCTTTTTTATATCGATAAAAATTATTTTATATACTAAAATGAACAAATATTTTTTTGAATGTTCACTTTTTATGGGAATTACGAAAAATTATCCTTTGATAGAATAGAAAGTTTTAGGTTGTCTAAACACGAGCTGCACACTTCTCATTTAGATCGTGCGGCCGATAGAGGGCGCACTTACAAAGATGTCGAGAAAGATGTCGAGAAAGCATGTTGTGGGGTTTTTTTAATGTTTTGTACATAAATAAAGACTTTTTTCTCTTTTTTATTGGTATTTCACATTCATATGAGTAAAATTCCATTTTTACAAATAATTGATGAAAAAATAAGTTTTACAGTTTTTTAATGCCATTCACAATTTTTAAATTTTCGAAATTTCGCTCACTTTATTTAGTTCGATGTGTAAAATCCCCGATACAGTATTCTTGATTTTTTAATAAACACTCGTGTAAGAACAACCCATGCACTTTGAGATTTTAAAAGTGATTCCTTGCGCATATTATTCCACATAAAAATTTGGATATAATCTATAAAAACAATTTCTTTACATATAACATTATTTTTTAGCAAAAATTAATTTTTATGTCATAATATGATTTTTTTAAATCAGTTTTCTTTATTTAAAAACAGGTATTGAAATGTGACAAATTTATGTAAACTCTAGTCGCGAACGTCCAAGGTAATATAGAGAATACAATATGAATTGTTTTCATGACTTTAAAGTTGTAAAATGAATTTTATAACTATTTCAGAACATGATGTTGTTTTTGGGATGAGATTTCGGGCGTCAACAAAAATCCGGCAAGATTCAATAAAATGTGGGTATTCATTTCATTTACGAAGGCGAATTCTTTGATTTGCACAATGTATCTTTTTCATATAAGTCAATGTAACAATTAAAAATCATATCTTATAGTTTTAAAAAGTGAAATGAACACGAATTTCGAAATGTTTTACCTCAACAGAATTTATTTTACTTTCCATCAACTTATTATGAATTGCTTTTTTTTTCGTCGTTTCTATTAAATGACTTCATCTTCTAGCATGTTCACGATTTCTTACATTTAAATAATTAATTTTGTGCTCAGAAAATTATTGTTTGGTGCTTTTTTAAAAATTATTTTGGTTTTAAATATCGCACTGTTGTAATATATTTTTCTTTTGTTTTTTTTATTTATTTTAATTCCTTCAATGAATTAGAAATTTTAATATTGCAAAGAATCATAAAAATTTTCTCTTACATTTATTGTTTAAAAAATATCACATTTCCTATTTATTTCATTTCATATAATCACTTACACAAAACATTTTTTGGGGTTTTATTTTCTGTAGTCATTAACTTATTTTTTTAAATTAGAACTTCTGAAAATGTGAGGGCAACGTATTATTACAAGCTGATTATTTTGAGATCCTCGTGAAGATAAAATTTTATTTCTTATTTTATGCGAAATAAATAGTTGAAAAATACGATTAAATTAAATGTTTAAAAATTCATTAAAAATAGAATTTAAATTTATAGGTCAAAACATTAGTATTATTGAAAAGGTAATTTTTTGAGCTTTAACTTGTTGCAAAAATAAATTTTGTGCTGAAATATTTTCGGAAGTGCGAAAAAACTTCAAAATTTCGCTTATATTTTAATTAAAATCATATCTCATTGCTTTAAAACTTTAAAAAAAATCATGAAGGAAAAAATGTCTTACTTTAGAAATAATGAAGAGTTTATTCTATTTTTCCTTTAACTTATTATCAATAGCTTTTCGTTCATTGTCTCTATGAAATGTCGTCATTTCTAACTTTTAAGTAATTAATCTCTGGCTCAGAAGATGATCGTTTGGAGCTTTTTTATTAATATCTCAATTTTTAAACATATTTTTATTTATTTTAATTCTTTCATTGCATTAATAATTTTGTTATTGCAAACGATTCTAAAATTTTTTCCTTGCATTTATTGCATAAAAAATAGCTCATTTCCTATTTATTTCCTTTCATTTAATCACTTATTAATATTTTTCTAAGCTTTATTTAAAGTAGTAATTAATTTTTAAAAAAAAATCAGAGCTTTTGTAAATGTGATCGGAATTTATTCAAAGCTGAATTTTTTTAAAACTCGTGTATATAAAATATTTTTATTTTGTACGAAATAAATTGAAAAATACAAATAAATAAGATTTTTGAAAATTCATAAAAAATATAATTTTAATTTAAAGGTCAAAACTATTAGTATCATTGGAAGTAATCTTTTTAGCTTTAACTAGATGCAAAAATCGATATTGTGCTGTGATATTTTCAAATGTTATGGCAGAAAAACGCCTAAATATTGCTTATTTTTTACTTAATTAAAATTTAAATTAAAAATTCAAAAAAGGGCTCCAAGGTGCACATTCCCGGTTTCCAAAGTATACGCGTACCAAATTTGGTAGCTGAAGGTCGAACGGTCTGGCCTGTAGAGCACCAACACACGCACAGACACACACATTGATCTTTATTATAAGCAAAGATAAAGATAAAATACATAAATATATAGCTGGAGCGAGAAAATGTATCACTTTCAAAACTCTTCTAAACAAAATGTAAGTCATTTCATATGCCATGTTGGAAAAAGAAAAAAATATGTTTGAAATGTATACTTCATTAATTAAAAAATTACTCTTTATTCTAAAATTTGTTTCCTTAAAACAAAATTTTAAGCGAACAAAAACTTTATGATAAGCAATTTACAAAATTAAATATCAAAGACAAATATTTAAACCGAATTTTCAACAGCTTATGTTAACGTTACTTACCGTTTGGTCTAACAATTAATGTTATAAAAATGATGAAGAACAGTGTTCTTTATCGTGCGTAATAAATAATAAAATATGGGTATTGAATCAATTCAAAATTATAAAATTACTTCGATTTTCATTAAATTTTTTTTGAACAAATTAGTGTACATCGACTTAATTTAAAAGAATGGTTTTCAATATTTAAACTTGATGCACAAATTAATTAGGTATAGTGATATATTTGAGAAGAAAACAAAAATAAGTCATAACTCAACTTTTAAAAAAATTTAGAATATCGTCTACTCAAAAACAATCTAAATATTGTAAATTTCCCAAATAGATTTGAAATCAGAATTTTTCACAAAAAATATTAAATATTTTTTACGGTCATATTCAAGAGGTATGAATATAAAATCGTGTATTGTCCGATGATGTCAGAGATGATTTGCTTTTGCTTGTCATAGATTTAGTATTTTTCTAATTCAATAGCGTTTTGAAAATTGAAACAGGTGATATTGTTCTTACTTTTTTTAAAAAAAATCATGAGGTATTGACTATTATTTCTGCTGATATGAAACAGATTATCTTTCAAATCTGAATTTAAAAACTCCTGATGTAATGGTTGAGAAATTTGATTCAATGATTAATTTTTTTATTATTTTATCAAATTTCAATTTGATGTTTAGCAAATTCGTCGAAGAGTAGATCATTTTGTCGTATTTTGTACTTTTGTATGTAAACGATGAAAATTGAAGAAATTCGGAAAATTTCTTTTTGAAATCGGTTATAGATTTGCTTTCAATTTTGTGCTCAATTGACGATAAAAAAGGGGGACCAAAACACTTCCTTTATAGAAATATACGGTAAAATTTCTCGATTTATAACAAAAAAACATTTTTTCGTAAGCCTCGTCAGGAATGCAGAGGGAGGGATACACCCCCTAAAGTGGAAAAAGTAGAAGGAGGTTTCTGGAAGAACACCTTCGTTAGTTTGTGAAACTCTCCAAATGAGTTAATTTTTTGTCTAAACATCCTTATTTTACATAATGCAATTTCCATCGCGATAGTTATCTCTCTTAAAATAAATATTTGTCACGTTTAGTGATGTGGGTTTACTGGCATTTCAATCTAAATAGAATGTTTTATGGGGCGTTGTCTTAAAAACATTTGCAGCAAAATATTTTTTTAAAAAAATTATGACAATAATGTGACTTTTTTTTTGCTTTTTAAGGTGTTATATCATTCTCTTACAAAATTTATGCTTTTTGGTGATTTTTTGAATTCTAAGATTTATACTTTAGACTGAATTGGGATTTAGTTCGAACAATAAAATATCTTTGCTCTTAATAAAAGCACACACTCAAAGGCAAAAAGTGAAAAAGAAGAAATTTTTTGTCTCGCAAAATACGTTGGATTTTTTAAACAATTATGCATTAGTAAGAAGATGGATGAAATATTTTTATAAGACTCATTTAATTTCAGTTAATCAAACGCACACAGTTAAATGCCTTTCCTCATTAACTGCAACTGTAGCTACCTGTAGTAAGTTCCGTAAATTTGGTTAAAAGGCAGAATTCAAACAGATAGTGAAAGAAAGGAATAAAACAAACTTCTACCTTTGTTTTATCATCAATAACGGTAAAAGAATCAGAGATAGAAAATTTCCCAAAAGAAAATTATTTTTAGAATATTAAAACGATAAAATTCAATTTTGTAAATTTTGTAATAAATAAAAATTGTTTTGTAATGACATTAGTTTCAGAGAAATAATCATTTTTAATTTTTGAAAATGTCGTAAATCTCATTTAAGTGCAATCATATCTTCGTTTTACAATATGAAAAATTTCAAATTTGGATTATTCTTTTATTAGTTAAAATATGAAAAATATCACAAGGATGTTCTCACATTATCCCGCGAAAATAATTTATTAATTTGTGACTTTATATTCCATAATTTGTGAATATGAGTCTCTCATTCTCTTGTATCAATCGCTAGCACACAATCCCGTTTTGTTTATTGGGGCAAAGAAAAAACTTTGTTATGTATTAAACTCTTCCTGTAAATAAATTTCTGATGTTAAGATGGATAAAAATTAGCAGGAACCTTTGAAAATTGTTCAGTTCATACTCAATATCACAAGGAAAAATTATAATACGCAAGAAAAAAGTTTTGCTGAGTTGGATAAAAAACATCTCAAAATAAAAGGAAAAAAAAAGCTCTGCTTATTATTCTCCGCACGCAGCTAAAGCATCACATGCTTAAAAAATGAGTAGAACATATTTTAAAAATGCGGCCAACGAGTCTTCTATTTCTCTACATATATAAAAGACTTTACTGTTTTCTAGTGGTAGATAACGAAGTAGTAAACAAAGTAGTAGTAACTAGTAGTAAACAAAACGTACAGAGTTTGTGAATTGCATGTCATTTTTATTGATGTTCACAGCATTCACTGAAATGCTTGGCACCAAAAGTTGAGCGAAGACGGAGATTGAATTATGTCTTAGAAAACTTTCTCGTACACAGAGGACCCACATCCATTATGGAAGGATCTAACTTGTTTATTTAGGAACTGATCAGGTGCACAGAAACACCATTTTTTTTTCCCGAAGAACATGGGAGCTGAGAGAGATCGTGCTCTGGATGCGGGGTTTTGAATATGAATCCCAGTAAAGGTATACATTTGGCAAACTGCAAATAAGTTAACACATAAAACTACTACTTAGTTCATCTCGTTAAGTTCAAACAGAACGCTGATGATTCTGCTTTTGATTCCCTCTTTCCACTTTTTAATCACTGTTCACATGCGAAGGACGGATATAATTTATTTTTCAAAATAAAATATAAGGCATGTGATTTACTCATAATTTTAGTCAATATTTCAAAAAGAATATCGTTGAGGAAACGCGAGAGGTTTACAAACATATTTGCACTATCCCAGAAAGAGGAAGGAGATACTTACAAAAAAAAAAGCTTAAAATGCATAAAATTATTAATACAAAGCTCATAAAATCAAAGAATAAAAAGACAAATCTATATTTATGCTGATAATAAGGGTGATTATGTATTGTGTAAGTCATCTCTCTTTAGGCCAGACCTTTTGATCTGCACCACTTGTATTAGGAGATGCATACCTTGAAGGATAGAAGAGTCCTCTTCTCTAATTAAACTTTTAATTCATTGAAGATTAGTTTACATTTATTCTTAAGGCGACACTATAGCGATACAAAAGCGTAACTCGCTTTCATTAAGGTCACTCAAAACTGCTACATTTTGCTTTCATTCGGGTCCAAATGGCAAAGTCCTATGGTATCTTGATAAAAATGAGTAATCGGAACGCCCTGGTAGTATAGGAGGCAACTATGATTGAGCCTTAAGCACCAAAAATTTCGAAGATACAGCCCTTCCAATAGTTAGGACATGCCATCATCCATATATATCGTTCATCCAGAGATAATGATACCCACGCCATTTCTATTCCTGACAAAAAAAGCAAGAACCGACCACCATTTCGGAAGCTTTTCATCTTTATTTTCTGTGTTTTCCTACTGGTATTGTGGCAGGAAGGAATGAGTGAAAGGAACACATCTGGGCTCCTATAGAGAAAACATAAATGACACACCATGGAATAAGAAATCTAAATTTCATTATTGGCAAAAATGTTTTAAAAAATTAATATTAAAATTTACAAATTGCTCTAAAATTCCATTTATTAAACATTGGAACAAATCAAGTAAAATAAAAGAAATTAAAATTATATGCATAAAAAGACAACAATAAGTGTATTTTTATTCACTATTTTTCATTTTTTTGAATGAGGGTTATATAATTTTAATTTTTTAATTAAAAACATCTACCAAAAGCATACGAACAAAGGTCATTTTAAGATTTAAAAAATAACATGTTTATTTTGTAATATAATCAAAGAATTATTAATAAGATGATGCTAAGAGACATTTTATTATTATTTTTCTGAATATTGCTGGGAATATCTAACAAATTATGTTAGATATATGATCACTTCAATACACGATATTAGGATGGTGTCTAATGGTTCTATTTACATTCAACAGTTATTCAATGGATAACTTTGTGTTGATCTTATTTGATTTCTTAAAAGGATTTATTTTTGAATTTAATTATTCATTAGCAGGATCTGGAGTTTACCTTCTTTTCACTGAAGATAGCATGAAAAGTTGTTAAAATTTTAATTAAAAAATTATAATTATTTTAAAATGTATATTTATCGATTGCCGATAAACGAATGGTTTACATGAAGATGATAATCTTCGTAAAAATAAATTGCCTATAGTTATTAGTATGAATTCGAAACAAAGCGTCAAGTGTAATCGAAAAGGTTTCGTTTGGACTTGAAAATGTTTAAGTAGTCTGACAGAATATTGATAGGAAAAATATTCAAATTTCGTGAACATATTTAGTTTTAAAATAGTCAAAAATATAATTTTGAAAGATGTAAATTTCAAAATATTTTTAATATTTTCTCTCTTTCTTTATAATGAATATTTATTTCCGAGACAAAAGTAATTCTGATTACAATTATTGATACATGAAAAGTTTTCAGATGTCCAATCAATAAGCAAATGCCCTTTATTACTTTGCATAAAATGTAAATAAGTAGCTGTCGGGAGAAACGTTTTCGCTATGCAAAATGAAGGGGAAGTAAATCTATACGCCAAGATTACATTGCAAAAAAAGGATGAAAATATATACTTCATTAAAATTTGAATTATATTCTAAGTTTTTTTTTTCTTTTAAAGAAATATTAGAGCGAAGAGAAACCTTTAGGTTAAGCAATTTACGAAATGAAGCATCAAAGGCAAATGTTTCAACGGAACCTTCATCAGATAACGCCAGCATTATTTATCGTTTGGTAGCACGATTATTCTGTGAAAATGAGGATGAACTTTATTTAATCTCGAAAATCATAAATAATTTAGAGAACAAAATATGAGTGTTTTATCACTATAAAAATATAAAATTATTTTTATTTACATTAATGTTTATTTAATTTTAATATTTATAAAAAAAGTTAAAGAAAAATTGAGTATATTAGGGTCAAATAACAGAATTAACACTAATACTTTTGAAATTTTATGATTGATTTCAAAATCAATTTTCTATATTTATTTGCTTGGGGGGAAAACTGTCATCTGTTTGCTTTGTTTCAAAGTTTCTCATATTTAAAATAAATTTTGAATGACATGCAGATAAGAAAAAAATTTATAGTCTAAATTTAAAACTGCTTTAGAAAACAGAATTTTTAACAACCTTTTACGAATTGTTTTGACTTAGAAGCCATGCAATACAAACATTACATGACCTTTCCCAAGATCCCCAGGTTTATGTGCAGGAAAGGTAGTATTCCTTTTAGAGGAGACTACGCAAGAACGTTTCTGGGAGACCTCCCTTGTTAGTTTCTGTTGCTTTCCAGATCAGTTAATGTCCTTATTTCATATAATGACATTTTTCATTGCGATCAAGTTCACTTTCTCGAAACCTAAGATTTGTCTCCTTTGGTGACTGCAGGTTAGCTGGTGTTTAAGAGGTGTTAAACATCTGCTGAATGGAAGATTTTATGCGAAGATGACTTAAAAGAAACTTCAGCAAAACATGTTTTAAAATATGTCACAATAGTGTGATTTATTTTGCTTTAAATCATTCTCTTTCATCATCACTCTAATATATCATTCTCTTTCAAAATTAATGCTTTTTGCTGTTTTTTTAGCATCTAAAATTTGCTCCTTAAGATGAAACATAATTTAATTTTAACAATTAATAATCTTTTAGACGAATTGAAACACGCACTCATAGACAAAAAGAAAAGAAAGATGTTTTTTTCTACTGCAAATCATGCGACATATTATAGCTGAGAGTTTTTTAAACGAGATGTATAAGCAATAACATGTGTATAAAATATTTTTATACATCTAATCAAATTTTAATTTTTTTATTGGAAGCAGTTAAATTCTATCATAAATAAAATTCCTCATTACCCGCGAGCCTGTACGCATCTGTGGTAAAGTCCGAAAATTCTCTTGAAGGCAGAATCAAAAATGAATACGAATCTTCAAGGAAAGCCACAAGGATCATCTACTTTTGTTTTATCATCAATAACGAAGAGAGAATCTGCTACAGAATATTTGCTAATTTCGCAAATGAAAATTGTTTTAGGCTCACAGAAACAATAGCATTTAATTTTGTAAATAAAAAAAACGCAAATGTCTTTTAAATGAATTAAAATTTTCTGTATTAATGGTGTTAGATTCAGAGAAATGATCAGTTTTAATTGTCAAAATGGCGTAAATCTCATTTTAGTACAATAATATTTTCGCTTTATGATAAGAAAAGGTTAAATTTTTGGTGATATTTCTTATAATTAAAATATCAAAAAAAATCACAATGAAGTTCTCAGTTTCTTCCACTAAAAACATTTGTCCCATAACTAGTGGCTATGAGTCTTTCAGTCTCTCGTGTAGAGCGTCAACACACACTCCTATTTTGCAAATTCGGACACTGAAAACAGTTCTCTTTTTATTAACAATATTTCTGTAAAGAAATTTTTAATTTCAAAATAGATATAGCAGCAGGAAACTTCAAAAAACACTTCTATTGGAAAATTATTAGATAATAATGCAAGAAATAAGTTTTGCGGTGTAAAATCCACACAAAAGCTAACAGCTTTCTCAATTTAACCCTCGAAACACCAACAGACATCTCAAAGTAAAACAAAACTCTTTATTTAATTCCTCACTCGCAACTAAGGCATTGTATGCTTAAAAAACAACATCTAAACCGAAAACAAAAAGTAATATAAACATATTCTATTTCATTATATATATAAAAGACTGTTGTGTTTCCTAGTGGTTTATAAAAATAAAATGAAACTTGCAGTGAATGTCATCTCAACTTGCGAATGTCATCTCAGTTCTACTGATGTTCAAAGTATTGACTGAAATGCTTAGTATCGAAAGTTGAGTGAAAACGGAGATTGCTTGATGTTAGAATAAACTTCCACGCACACAGAGGATCCACATCCATTACGGACGGGTCCAACTTGTGGATTTCGGAACCGATCAGGTACGCACAAATAAGGCATTTTTTTCTGAAGAAAGGACCTGAGACAAAAACGTGCTCTGATAGAAAGGCTTGGAATATGAAATCGCAGGAAAGGTACACATTTGGTAAAATTCCCACACAACACCCCTCCTTTCTTTGATTCGTTCAATCAGAACGTTGATTGATCTACCTGTGATTCCCTCTTTCCACTTTTTTAATCACTATCCGCATGGAAAGGACGGATAATATTTAATGTTCAAAAAGAGTCAATAGGTTTGTGCTATGCTCAGAAAACAAGGCAATGTTTGAAAAAGAGCATCGACTTTAAGACACGAAAATTTTACAATTTTTACTCCATTCCGCAAAAAATGCGGAGAGACACACAAAGAGAAACATAATATACAAATAATAATCAGTACAAAGCTCATCAATACAAAGAATATAAAGAAAAATCTATTTTGATGATACTAATAAGTGTGATTATGCATTGTGTATGTTGGCTCTCTACATTGTCCAGAAGATAGAAAAGTCCTCTTGTCTAAATAAAACTTTAATGAATAGAAGATTAGTTTAATTCAATTTTAAGTCGACTCTAAATAGCTACACAAATGTATAACCAGCTTCCATTAAGTCTCTCATAACTGCATTTTCTTGCTTTCATTGCGGTCTAAATAGCAAAGTCCTGAGTCCTCCTGACAAATGTGAATCTTCTACACAACCAGATAGTATGGTTGAGCCTCCAACGCCAAAACCTTCGACGATACAACTCCTCCCATAGGAAGGACGTGCCATCGTCGGTAAAAGTGACTATACCCCCCCCCCCAAATTTCTGTCCCTGCCTAAGATTTAAGAGGCAGCCGCTATTTTAGGACCTTTTGATCTCCATTTTCTGTGTTTTCCCACGGGAATGGTGGCAGAGAGGAACGAATCAAAGGAACGACTCTGTGCTCGTGCAGAGAAAATGCAAATAAGGGACTATATATTACGAATTCAAAATTGCAATATTACCCTAATTTTTTAAATTTAAATATTTAAAAAGTGCAAAGGGCTCTAAAATTCTATTTCTAAAACCCTGGAATCAATCAAATCAAACAAAAAAATATTAAAAAATATGTATAAGAAAAGACAAACATACATGTATTGTTACTCAATGTTTTCAATTTTTTAAATTAGAGTAGTGTAATTTTTTATTTTTAGTAGGTAACATTAAAAACAACTACCAAAAAGAAGAAAAAAACTATCATTTTAAGATTTAAAAAATAACATATTTAGCTTGCAATACAATTGATGATTTATTGATATGATGATGTTCCAAGACATATTATTTTTTGCATATTGTTGGGAATATCTAAAAAAGTTATGCTAGATGTATGGTCACTTCAATACACGCTATTCGGATGTTATCTAATAGTTCTATCAACATCTAGTAATAATTCACTGGATAGTAATGTGTGGATCTTCCTATATAGAAAGATTAATTATCATATTTAATTATTTGTGACCTGAAATTGGAATTGACATACTTTTCCCTGAATGGAGCATGAAAAGCTATGAAAGTTTTAGTAAAAAGATATACTGATTTTAAAATGAATACTTATTGTAGGAGAAAAAAGAATAGTTTACACAAAAATGATAATTCTTGTGTAAACGAATTTTATTTACTTATGAATATGAATTCGAAATAGAGAGCAAAACATAATCGAAAGGGATTCATTTGGCCTAGAAAATATTTAAATAATCCTAATCTGAGAAAATATTGATAGGGGAAAAAACTTTAAATTTTGCGGATATATTTATTTTTAAAATCATACAAAAATGTAATTTCAAAATAGGTAAAAGAAAAATAATAAGTTACATTTTTTCTCTCTTTCGTTATTCTTAATGAGAATTACCAAGATAAAAGCAATTCCAATTATAATTATTGAAAAATTAAAAAAAAAATTCTGATATTCCAGCAACAAGCAAATGCCCCCTATTATTTTGTAAAAAGTATAAATATTTAGCTGGGGCAAATATATTTTTAACTATGCAAAAGGAAATGGAATCCAATTTGAAAACCAAGCATACAATCGAAATAAAAGGATGAAAATGTATACTTCATTATTTGAAAAATATGCTTTTTATTCGGTTTTAGAGAAAATTTACAAGGCGCAAAAACTTTACGATAAGCAATTTTTAAGAAAGAAACATTAAATGCAAATAATAACACGTAATTTACATCGGCTAACGCCAACATTATTTGTCGTTTCGTAACATGATTATCGTTTGGAAAAAGATGAACGATTTTTAATCCCGGAAGACATAAATAATTTAGATTTCGATTTGCATTAAAGTTGATTTAACTTAAATAAAAAAAGAAAAATACAGTACATCTGGGTCAAATGGCAGAATTTAATAGTTTTTATTAGTTTTGAAATTTTAAGATTGATAGAAAAAACAATTTGTTTCAGTTATATGTTTGGGAAAAAAGTAAAAATACGTCATCATTTTGGTTTGTTTCAAAGATTCTCATATTTAAAATAGATTTGGAATGACCTTTAGTTAAAAACAATTTTAATGCTCAAAATTTCATAACTGCATTAGAAGATAAAATTTTCCACAACCATTTACGAATTGTTTTGACTTAGAAATCCATGCAGTATAAACATTACATCGCGTATCCCCTCAGGACATCAGAGATTAGTGCTTCTAGTTTATCGAAGATTTAGTTTCTTTTTTTATTTTAGTAGCATTTAGAAAATTGAGAAAGGTGATATTGTTCTATTGCTAAAAATCGTGACTTTTTCGTTTGCATTTTCTCTGAGAATAAGGATGGAACGAAGCTTCAGTCACGACACTTAAGCTCCCATTGCATCAGAACTAATAACTTTTGTATTACGGTACATTTCCATTCCATTATTGTGAATCGTCGTCCCATTAAGTCTGTTTGGAGAATTGGTATGGAAATGGGAGTTAAAAAACATTAGAATGCTGTAATGGTAGAGAAGTTCCATTTCAGCTTCCGATATATATTTTTGTCCTACTTATAACATCACTTATCTCACTTTACTAAATTATATTTCCTGAATAGTATTCCTTTAAAATTCTTAATAATATTTTTCGAATTTCTT
This sequence comes from Argiope argentata, assembly GCA_026289955.1. Taxonomy (NCBI): domain Eukaryota; kingdom Metazoa; phylum Arthropoda; class Arachnida; order Araneae; family Araneidae; genus Argiope; species Argiope argentata. The sequence continues at coordinate 137,947 of JAOUZG010045421.1, read as the reverse complement.
TACTTCTTTACTTCCAACAAATAAAGAACTGCCATCTTCGCCCACTTCTTAATTATCTTAGATCAATGGGAGATAAAATCTTCGGAGGACAGAACACAGTAAGACAATACAAATTTTCTAATCGTTGTTCATATTACTGTTCTTGCGATGGGCAGCATCTCAAATTTCATAAAGAAAAATACAAATGAAAGAAGTGCACTGAAAACATTGAGATCTGGTGAATGCGGTGGAGAATTCCTAGCGGCATGAAAAGGACCAGGTGATGTTATGTGCGGGAAATGGCAGCTAGAGAAGTCGCTACCTACACTCGCATTCTCTGAAGACAATCTGTCTGGGAAAAGAAGAAGATAAAATTCCCTGCCAGATTCCAGGCAATAAACTTACTTTCGAAAGACATGTCAACAACTGCAAAAAACTAAGTACAGTGGTAAAGTTTACGTCATCGTCTCACTGATTGGCAGAAGTTCGCCCTTTTTACGGAAATATGAAATGTTATTGTACAAAAAAAAAGGTGTTAAGACCTATCTTTATTTACTATGAACTGATTTGGGGAATTTTCTAAAACAAAATGAAACCAAATTCAAGTTTCATAAAATAAGATATTTCGTATCCTAATCGATGCTTCCTGGTTTGTCAGGAATGACCATCTGCACAAGTTTCTTAATACACTAAAGCTCGATGATTTCATGAAGCAACTTTCAAGACCTTTTTTAATGATCTTAAAACTAAGTAAAATGCAATGAGGGAATAAATGAACCATGTCCACTGCAAAATTACATTCTTCTTTGCTCTCTTCGATATTAAATGGGGATTTCCTGTTAAGCCTTCATAGTCTCCTTTGAAATGTCAGTGCTTATAAAGAAATGCTGCAATTTCCATCTTAAGCACTCATTATTTTTACCGACTCATGCACCAATGGTTCATTGCTTCTCGTTTTTTTTTCTTTGCTACCTGCTCCAACAAACTGAGTTGAAGTGCATAGGGACTAATTTTCTTCATAGATCTATTTCAAGTAAGAAACTTTTTGAATTTTGTCATACTACAAGACACCATCTCTTTTGCAGTCATCTGAATATTATACCAAAATGGAAAAATAAATTAGAATATTTTTTTATTGGAATCCAAAAATTAATTCAGAGGAAATATATTTATATTCAGGAATTAAATCTAAAATATTTTCATGTGTCGATGATTCAGTTACCCGATTTCGACATAATTTGAATCATTTTTCTTTTAGAATTTTAGTTTGCTCCTCAGTTTCTTTAACACCTAAATTTCATGGTAATAAGTAATAATCTCAATAATTCTCAGCCCATGAAAGCTGACTCCTTTTATGGTCCAGAAGGTTTCCTAGCATTAATAGTGGCTGAATATGTCTCTCAAAAATTTTGAGAAACTTGCAATCTAATGGCTTCAGTTGCAAAGAAAATTTACATTTTATAAAGCGATGAATATAAAATTCGTACTGCTTGAGACGACGTCCAGTAATTAATTTTTGGCTTTTCTATCAACTGACTTCATTTTTGTAATTTCAATTTCAACAAAAAACGATTAAACCTCATCTAATTCCTCCAAATAAAGAGAGAAATGTTCTTAGCGTGTAACTTTTCCTTTAGAATTAATTCCATATTAATTGATGAAACTTTTTAATGTTCGAAATATTTTTCAATGAAAATATCACTGATTCAACAAAATTGTTTCGATTCGAGCAATTTTAAAGCTAAAAGAATGGTGTAAAGTTATAAAAAAAATTAGTGTTTAAAATTAGATTATTTTTCCGAAAGTGCAGAAATCAAAAAGAGGATGCACCCTCTTTTCATAATTTTCTGATTAACATTGGAAGGAAAATCGAGGGTGCAATAGAATGCGCAATGAAATGAAAATTATGCCATCTTTTTTTAAGAAAATAAAAATATAATTTTGTAAAATAAACGTACAAATTTTTAATATAATCTGTTAAGAAATGGAAGAAAAATTGAATTTCACTTCTTTATTAAATTCAATAAGAAGCTCTTTTAATGCTCTCAACTCCAAAATTAGGGGAGTAGAATATCCGATCTCATTCATGCATATCTCGTTTTATTCAACTACAAGGAGAGGTTGGTGCAGTCTGTCATCTTCATGTGTTTTCTGCCCGTATTTCTCACCAAAATTTGGTGTTAGAGTTCCAGAAGTTGACAAGATCATCGCGAAGTCAGAGGCATTCTACGTTGTTACAGAATAAATCTGTTCCTACCCCGGAATGCAATTCAGCATTCTATTTTCATGCAAAATGGTTATCCAAAATGTTTTTCAAGTAGTCAGACGCACACTCCTCTATTCAATCCTCTAAACACGATAAAAATATCAATATAAATAAGAATACTTGAATATTTTTGTTTCCTTTTTTGCACGCAGCTAATGATTTGTATGCTTAAAAGACAAGACCATGATTGTCTTTTAAGCATTATTGATTTTCACAGTATTCACTGAAATTCTCGGCACCATAAGTTGAGTGAAACCGGAGATTGTTTAATGTTAAAGTAAACTTTCAAGCACAGATGACCCACATCAATTACGGAAGGGTCTAACTTGTAGATTTCGGAACAGAATCAAGTATCACAAAAGTGTGATATCTTAAACTAAAAGAGAATTCTCAACAAAACCCAAACGATAATTTTCTGATAGAGGGTATTAATTATTTTAGATTAAGGAATCTTAAACTTTAAGATGACGTCATTTCATAGACACAGCAAAGAAAAAGCAATTCATTATAGGTTGAAATAAAATATAATAAACTCTTAATTCTTTAGGTTGAAGTAAACAATATTTTTTAATTTTCTTTTTAATTTTTAAAACAATGATGTGTTAATTTTACTTACGTGAAGAAGATATATTGTGTAAATCAAAAAAATAGTCTTCGTGAATGTAATAAATTTTAATGATTTTTTTCGAAATAAAAAACGCATCTTTTTCACAGAATATGTAATAGTAAAGCTATACTGGTAAAAGCAGGTCATCCTTTAAAAAAACCCATCTACTTTCAAAGAAACATACGTAATCTTTACTTATAATAAATCAAAATTTGTGTGTGTGTTGGCGCTGTACAGGCCAGACCGTTCGGCCTACAGCTACCAAATTTGGTACATGTATATCTTCGGGGCCGGGAATGTGCAGTTTAGAGCGCTTTTTTAAAATTTGTAAATAAATTTTAATTAAAAAATAAGCGACATTTTGATTTTTTTATCCGGAATTTTTTATTCGGAAAATATTTCGGCACAAATTGATTTTTGCATCAAATTAAAGCTTAAAAAGTTAGCTTTGCAGTGATACTAATGCTTTGAACTATAAACTAAAACTCTATTTTGAATGAATTTTTAAACATTCAATTTAATCATATTTTTCAACAATTTATTTCGCATAAAGTACTTTCTTCATGAAACTTCACGAAGATCTCAAAAAAAAAAAAAAAAAACAGCTCTTAATAATATGTTGCCATAACATTTTCAGAAGTTTTAATAAAAAAAATAAATTAATTTTACTACTTCAATTAAAACTTTTCATCATGCGATTATATGAAATGAAATAAATGAGAAATGTAATATTTTTTTAACAAATAAATGCAAGAGAAAAAAAATATTATCGTTTTTAATACCAAAACTACAAATTAAAAGAAATAATTAATAAAAATGCAAAATAATAATACATTACAAAAGTGCGATAGTTAAAACTAAAAATTATTTTTAAAAACGCACCAAACGATAATTTTCTGAGCGCGGGATTAATTATTAAAAGTAAGAAATTGTGATCAAACTAGACGATCACGTCATTTCATAGAAACGACGAACAAAAAGTAGTTTATAATAAGTTGAAGGAAGATATAATAAACTCTAAATTAGTTTTGTTGAAGTAAAACATTTCTACCTTCGTGTTCTTTTTCCTTTTTAAAACTATAAGACATAATTTTTAATTGCTACATTTACTTATGAGAAGAAATATAACAAATTTGGAACATGATATATTTGGAAATTAAATGCAATGAAACGTTTTCAGTGATATTTTACTATACATATATTACTAATTCAATTAAACAATTTTATTGAGGCAAATATGACTTAACATCTACATCTTCTATAATCAGAGGCCAGCAGTCAATTTTCAAACTCTTTGTAATAGACATGCATGGTTATTTTATTTTATAGATATCAACTTTAAGTGAATTATATAATTATGTTATTTGTGAATTGAGATAAAAAAATACTGATGAATTACGACGTTTAAATTTTTACATATACCATGCTCTGTGAATCTCATTTAACAAAATATTCTTGAGACATTGAGACCTTTAATAAAAGAGTGCTACTCTGTTCAGCTAAATCAATCATCAAATGTGACCAATTTATTAAATTTCCATATTACTATTCTATAAAAAATGGCGATTTTAGATCATTTCACCGACTATCTGAAAGATACCATTAAGGGTTTCCCATGAGTAATTGGCCTAGATTATGAAAATGCTGATTGTTCTAGTCTTGCAATTAGATTGTCTAAACTATAAATCAGCCAGATATGATTGCAGAAGATAGAAACGTTTATTTATTTATTTAGGAGTGGAAATATAATAAATATTTTCCAGAATATGAATCTATAAAACTAAAGGACTGTCTATGAATTTAAACTTCATAATTTTGTAAATTATATTTATAAACCAAAAATAAAATAAAATATTATTGTTGAGAGCATTTGTGTACATCAAAAAATAAAATTAAAATCGGAATGCTTCATTGAATCCTAGAAATGTTTGCTGAATAATTCCTTGAGATATTATAAATCATAAAAACAATTATAATGTTTCAATTTCTGCAGTGAGCATAAAACTTCAATGTCGGACTACTCTGCTTTCAGTTCTCAATTTTTTTTAAAGACATGCTTGGATTGAGTAAAGAGGTCTTTATATTAATTGCACTTCCATCATTTCCATTTTAATTCAAAACTGAATTTTACGTGCATTGATAAAAAATCAGAGAAAGATGCGGAGTTCAAAGATCAGGATTTCTTAATCCCTACATAATAGTATATGTGAATTTTATGACTGTCGAAATTTGATGCTTAAAAATATTTTGCTGAACAAACCTATTATGAGACCAAGTTATATAAAAAAAATAATTGAACCTTTAATTCGGCATTAATACTGGAGAGCCAGCCGGTCGCCAAAGGCGGCTAGTAAAGAATAAAATGTGGGTGTTGTATCATTTTAAAATTATAAAATGACTTCAATTTTTTGTTAAAATTTTTTGAACAGGAAAAGAAAATTATAGTGCATATGTTTAATTTAACAGAAGGCTTTTCAAAATGTAAACACGATATGAAAATAAATTTGGTATAATGATAAATTTCATATCTCAAATTAAAAAAAATTGGTTCATTATTTATACACTAATTACCTAGATACTCTAAAATTTCTCACAGGGACGAGAAAATAGAATTTTTCACAAACAATATTGAATATTTTTGGCTTTCATACTCAAGCAATATAAATATTAAATCATGCATTGTCTGATGAATTTGCTTTAGCTTGTCGAAGATTTAGTTTCTTTTTAATGCAATAGCGTTTTGGAAACTGAGACAGGGGATATTATTCTCTTTTTAAAATCCTGACGTGTTCACAAGTATATTTGGCGAAATTAAAGGATACAAGGAATATGGTGAGGGGCCCCGGCGCCCGAAGTGCGCCATCCCCGATCGGCAAAACTTAAAGTCCAGAGTTGCATCATTTGTTCTGAAGTGCGGGAAATTTTCCGGAAGGAGCTTTATGTAGTAATGAGCACGATGGCAGCTCGACCACTGAGGTTGCTTGAATGAAGGTGGGCGTGTCAGTTAGCAGTTTCTCGGTGTGTTGTAGGTGCGGCTTGAGGCGAGGTGAGTTCTCTCAAGATTCCTCTAGAGAGGGTGCGTGGAGGATGGGGTATGAAGGATTGAGGGATTAACCAATTTAAATTGCGAGAAAGCTCATGGGAATTTTTGAAGAAAAATCTAATTTTTGATATGATTTGGGACGAACAAAAATGGAGTGATAATGCAAATTAGACAAAAGATTAAAGTTAAAACTAAAGTAAAATAAATCTGGGTCTCCTGCTGTTAGGGTTTGCTGTGTATTTTTCTATTTCTTCTATAGCTGGGTTATCAATAGTTTCCAGGTCATTGAAGAATTTAGTGGCGATATTTTTAATAAATTCTTTTAATGATGGAAGATTTAGAGCGTGTCGGATATCGTCGTTCCTCATGAACCATCTTGCTTTTGTGATTTGTCTGAGAATAATGTTTTGGCACCTGTCAATGATATTAAGATTGCTTTTTGAAGCATATGCCCAAACTGGGCTTGCATATGTTAAAACAGGTCTGAGAATAGCAGTATAAATAAGAACTTTATTTTCCCTACACATTTCTGAATTCCGAGTTATTAGGGGGTAAAGCTTACGCGCATTGTCTCGGAATTTGGATTTAATAAAATTAATGTGTGCTTTCCAGGTTAAACTTTTATCCATAATAATGCCAAGGTATTTTGCTTCCAGAGACCAGGGAACTATTGTGTTATTAATTTTAATGTTGAATTTTGATTTTTTTTATTTCTCTTCGTGAAGAAAACAGCTTCGGTTTTCGATGCGTTTATGGCCATTTTCCATTCGTGCAACTAGACTTCAAGGCTTTGTATAAGTTTGTTTAATGCATGAGTGATGTATCTGGTATTTCTGATTTTTGCCAGCAACGCTGTATCATCTGCGAAAACACAGAGTTTAGTGTTAATATGTTGCGGAATATCGTTGATGTATATGGAGTAAAGTGTGGGGGACAGTTTTGCCCCTTGTGGCTCACCTGCCTGAATGGAGCGAAGTTTGGTGAGTGAGGCATTGACTCTGACCGTGCATTTCCTGTTAAACAAGAAGGATGTTATGATTTGAATGAGAGGAGGGGGAGTCTTGTAGCAGATTAATTCGTATACATGTCCTTCTAGCCACACTCTATCGAAGGCTTTTTGAATATCGAGAAAAACAGCACCTGTGTGTTCTCTTTTCTCGAAACTTGATGAAATAAATTCGACTGCTCTGAGGAGCTGGTGGGTGGTAGAGAGTTTGGGTCTGAACCCAAATTGATAAGGGATTAAAATATTATCATTTAAGTGCTTGTTTAATTTTTCCAGAATAAGGCGAAATTAAAGATATTTGATTTCAACTATAAATAATAAAAAAATCCTGTTGTGGTGGTTGAGAAACTTGAATCAATTATTATTATTATTTATTATTTTATCAAATTTCAATTTGAGGTTTAGCAATTTTCCATTCAAATTTGTCAAAGTGTCGACAATCTTGTCGTATTTCGTACTTTTGTATGTAAACGCTGAAAATCAAAGAAATTCAGAAAAATTTTATGAATTCGTCTGTAGCTTTACTTTGAATTTCGTACTCAATTGACGATTAAAAAAAGGGAACCAAAACTTACTTTACGAATATACCGTAAAAATTCTCGATTTTTGACAGAGATCCTTTTTTCGTAAGCATTGTTGGGAATTTTAGCGTAATTCATTCTCAGCCTTTCCCTGAGACCCCTAGTTTATACGGAGGAAGGGAGACTCCTCTGTAGAGAAGAATGTGGAAGAAAGTTTCTGGGGGACCACCCTTGTTAATTGCTTCAACTCTCCAAATGAGGTTATTTTCTGTCTAAATGTTTTTATCTTATATAATGATATTTTCCATTGCGATCCAGTTAACACTCTTAAATTGAAGATTTGTCTCCTTTGGTTAGGATGGTTAACTGGTGTTTAAATCTTAAAAGTATGTTTTATGGGACATGGTCTTAAAAAATTTGCAACAAAATATTTTTTTTTTAAAATTATGACAATAATATAACTTCTTTTGCTTTTAAGTAGTTCAGTAGTTTTTTTCAAAATTTATGCTTTTTTCTGGTTTCTTGACATTTAAAAAATGCCCTTTAAACTGAAATGAGATTTAATTCGAACAATGAAATAACTTTGCTCTTAATAAAAGCACACACTCAAAGACAAAAAGTGAAAAAGAAGAAATTTTTTGTCTTGCAAAATATGTTGAATTTTTTAAACAATTATGCATTAGTAAGAAGATGGATAAAATATTTTTATAAGTCTGATTTAATTTCAGTTAATAAATTGCACAAAGTTAAATACCTTTCCTCATTCACTGTAACTGCAAGTACCTGTAGTAAGTTCTGTAAATTTGGTTAAAAGGCAGAATTGAAGCAGATTTTGAAAGAAAGGAAAACCACAAACTTCAACCTTCGTTTTTTCATCAAAGGCGTTAAAAGATCCTAGGATAGAAAATTTCCCGATCTCACGTAGGAAAATTATTTTTAGCTCATTAAAACAATAAAACGTAATTGCTGAAATCAAGAAAACAATGTAATTGTTCAAATCAATTTTTTAATCATTTTCTAAATAAATTTAAAAAATTGTGTTGTAATGACACTAGTTTCAGACAAATGAAAATTTTTAATTTTTGAAAATGTCATAAATCTCATTTCAGTGCAATAATACATTCTTTTTTCAAAATAAAATTTTTTTTAAATGAGGATAATTTTTTTATTATTTAAAATATGAAATGTATCATAATGAGGCTCTCCCATTCTCCCACTAAAATGCATTCGTCCCATAAGGAGTAGCTGTGAGTTACTCAATCACTCTTGTAGAACGCCAACACATACTCCTGTTTTGTAAATTGAGACACTGAAAACAGTTCTCTTTTTACTAACAATTTTTCTGTCAATAAGTTTGTAATATTCAAATAGATAAAAAAGCAGAAACATTTGAAAATGTTTCTTTTCATATCTGATATGTTTTATATTCGATATGTCCAATGAAAAATTATAAAACGCAGGAAAAACGTTTTCGGAGTCAGATGCACACATTTACAATCAGCTTCCACCATTCAATCTTCGAAACACCAACAAACATCTCAAGGTAAAAAACAAAACAAAACTCCTCATTTCATTATTCGCAAGCAACTTACGCATTGCATGCTTTTAGAAAAAGGCAAAAAATCTATTTAAAAAAATTTGCCAACGAACTCTCTGTTTCACTACATATACAAAAGACTTGACTGCTTTCTGATGGTAGGTGACAGTGAAACAAAACTTGCAGATTTGGTGCATTTCATCCCAATTTTATTGGTGCTCACCGTATTCAATAAAATTTTTGGTAACGTAAGTTTAGGGAGAACGGATATTGTTTGATGATAGAGTAAACTTCCATGTACACAGAGGACCCACCTCCTTTACGGAAGGGTCCAACTTGTGGCTTTTGGAAAAAATCAGGTTACACAGAAAAGAAAACATTTTATCTGAAGAACATGGGAGCCGAGACAGAAAGTGTTCTGCAAATATACCTTTGAATATCTAATCCTAGGAAAGGTATTCATTTTATAAAATGCAAATAAGTTCCTACTTAATACTACTCCTTAGTTTTAATTTTTTGTAATTCAATAAAAACGTTGAATGATCAACCTTTGATTTCCTTTTTCCACTTTTTAATCACAAATCACGAGAGAGTGATTAAAATAGGGTCTTTTAAAGGCGGACACCCTGCATAGATAACAATCTACACAAAGCTCATCAATACGAAGATCCATTTATATTCATGCTGACAATGTGTGTGATTTTGCGTCCAACATAAACAACGTATGTTGTCTCTGTACAGGCCAGACCTTTTGATCTCTGCTTCCTAAATTTGGAAGACGTATCACTCTTCTCGGATTAAAATTTCAATTCATTGAAGATTAGTTTGATTCTCTTTTTACACTAAATAGCGACACAAAAGGTCGATTTTGTCATGGTCAATCATAACTGATTCTTCTTGCTTTTATTACGGTCTGAATTGCAAAGTCCTGAGGCATACTGATGAATATGAATAACCAGAACACCCCGAGGGCATAGGAGGTAACTGTGTTTGGGGCCTAATAGCTAAAATCTTCGACGATACTCCTCCTCCCGTACGTAGGACGTGCCATCATCCCTAAGGGATAACTATCCCCACGCTATTTATACGCCTGTTAAAGAGGTAAGAACCAACCACAATTCCAGAAGCTTCTCGTCTCCATTTTCTGCATTTTACTGGTTTTGTTGAAATTGAGGCTGAAAGGAATCATTTAAAGGAACACCTCTGTACTCGTATAGAGAAACGTAAATAGTGCACAAGGATATAGGAAAAATTACACTATTTCCCAAATTTATTTTAAATTTACATAATATTAGTTTTTAAAGGCTCTAAAATTATATTTATAAAAAATGGAACAAATCAAGTAAAATAAAATTACTTAAAAATATCTAAAAACAACCACATGCGTCATTTTAGTCACTATATCTTATGTTTTGCTTTACAATATAATTTAGATTTTTCTACAGATAAAAATAAACACAACTACGAAAAAGGAAAAAAAAATGCTTTTTTTTAAATTTACGATTTATAAAATAATATGTTTAATTTGTAACATAATTGATACGTAATTAATATGGAGATATTTTTAGACATTTTATATTTGTTGAAAACTGCTATGAACATCTAACATTAAATGCTATTTAGAATACAGTAATACACGCTATTCGAAAGGTGTCGTGTGGTTTTATTTACATTTAAGGGTTATGCACAGTATAGCATTGTGTTGATCTTCCTGAGTTAAAAGCCAGAATGAACTTTAGAATTCGATTTTTGGTGAAATGGCCTTGACATTCATCTGCTGCTCCAGGTAAGTGACGAGAAATGTTATTAAAGTCATAACGCATAAAATAGATCAGTTTATGAATGCATATTTATCATTTTGTAGGAAAAAAGAGTTTGATAAGAGAGAAAATGATAATCTTTGTAAAAATGAATTACCAATAGCTATGAATAACAATTGGGAATAAAGTATAAGTTCATCGTGTAAAATGTATGGTTAGGTCTTAGAAATGTTAAATTAATCCTAATCTAACGAATTTTAGCTTGGAAAAAATTACTTTGAATCGTTTTTCATTTCCGATTTTAGTTTGTTCCACAGTTTCTGTCCCACTTAAATTTCGTGGTTTTAAATAAGTAATGATCTCAATAATTGTCAGTCCACGAAAAGAAACTCCCTTTAGGGCCAAGCAAGTTTAACAGTATTAATAATTGCTGAAAATCACTCTAAAATTTTTGAGAATAATGGTTTCATCAGCAAAGTAATTTTACGTTTTTTAAAGGGATGCATTTAAAATCCGTACTGATTGAAACACCTTACAGTACATATTTTTGGCCCTTTCTACAAACGAACTTCAAATTCTTTTTTGCCGAAATATATTTTAAAGGGCTTTAAAATTCGAAAAAGGAATAAAAAATAACTACAAAGGTCTTTTTTTAAAATTTCAAAATGCTTGTTTGCCCTAAAAATGGTAATTACTATTTTGTCCTGAAGAGTTCCAATAAAAATTTTCATGGAGATAAACTCTTTTAATATTAGTAGACATAAAGGGGAAAAAAACCCCACTTATTTGAAACAACCTTACTCCAATTGAGTAGTTAAATTGTATTTGTAACAGTGACGGTTCTTTAGGAAGAAAATTTGGATTGGTCTGTCGATGGCAGCAATTTTGGGTGCCGAACAAAGATTTTGTATCATAAGTTCAGTTCAGTTGAATATACTAATTCTTGGATATTTTCTCAATACTTGGATATAATCCGACAAATAAAAGCAATTGATATCATTTTATATGAGCTGGTAGTCTCAGTGGTAAAAGGGGTTGCGTTGAAATAACTAACAGTCCTTAATATTAGGTCATGAATATAATTTTAGGGTCATAATAATAAATACGTAGCGTTTTAGAGAGTTTAAATTCATGAAAAAATTCATTCGAAATTTTAATTTAAGACACACAGCCGATACTTGGCGTATGCAATTATCGCATACTGCCGAAAACTACGTACATCGAATACAGAGATTCCATTTTCAGAATATTCATTTGATGTTTTAGGTTTTAATTGGAACGAATCTTGATTTAGAGAGATCAGAAAATCTAGAAATTTTACAAATCTCTCACGACCAGCCTCTCATTAAACAGTACAAAAAATCACCAGCGTTGCCATGTGGAACAATTCATACCATCTTCAAATCGGGAAATGGTCTCTTTCACCTGTTTTCTTTATTCTCTCTGGGTTCTTACTTGAGTTTCTTGCCCCCTTTGATGTTCATTCGAAACGACATTGGGCTATCCTCGGAACAGGCACATCCCCTTTTCGTCTGGGAAGTTCGTTCCATACCCACAACTCTCGAAAGAGGGAACTAGAATTTCCACTCTCAGTCCTCCAGACCCCGTTTCTCTCAACAACAAATAAAGGAAGGCGTAGACTGTCAGCATTATTCCTCATTTGGACATATTTCATTGAGGAATCAGGTGTTAAGAGTTCTCGAGGGAAACAAGATCGTCGAGCAGCGGTGTGCATCGTTGTTAGAGAACAGAATTTTCATGGATCTGTCAGCGCTCTGGTGCTTCTTCATGCCAATCTTTCATGCAAGATCGAGCTTTCTTTGCACATAAGTTCTTTGTGTTAACGAAGTTCTCAAAACATCAATTCAAAGAAGAAAGCGTCTTTAATTGCTTTTTTTTTCTTTGAAAGAGTGCTTAGTGATTCTAATAGTGCAATTAGTCGTGGTTTTGAGTTTTCCTAGAATTGAAACAGCTGTTACATCGTGATAATTCTGATAATGATTATCCATTTCGAAAATATATTTTAATGTACTATTTGCAGCTTTTACCAGAATGCAGTGCTGTGAATAGTGGGACATGTTTCGATTCAATTGCGAATTTAAAATTATGCGTTTTGTTTTAATTTTTTTTTATAATCTTAAATGTGCATTCGTTAAAATACTCCGTCTTTTGACCAAATGTTGCATATTTGATATAAATTGCCCCGCTTTAACTATTTTCTACACATAATTGCATAAAAAACCATTTCGTCTCCAACGAGCCATACATAAAAAAATTAAATAGAGACAACACAAAAAGAATTCTAACTCATAATTTTGAGCACGCAGCCCATAGCTGGCGCATTTGATTGATGTTTAGTTCGCAGAAGAGAAGAGGAAAAAAAAAGGCTTTTTTTTCTACACATAAAGGGAAATTTGCGTGTTTCCCAGTGGTAGCCGAGAGGTACATTCAGAAAAAAAAAACATTCTGAAAGTGCATGAACGACGTGCAATATCCATGCAATTAGTCATTTATTATTGGTGAACTCAATTCCGTGATTTACTTCGAAAAGTATGACGTGAAAAGGGGGGATACTCATCTGTCAACGGTATGATCCTCTTTCTCGTAAGATTGGAAGCCATTGTTTGAAGGTTATGAAATGCATCTGCTGCATGGGATTCTTGAAATTTTAGAACGAGTTCAGATGGTGATTCGGTCACTCAAAAAAGCTGCTTTTGCATTAGAAGAGGGGAAATAAAAGAGGTACTGAGTCTGTGATAATATCAATTAGAGAAAAGTCTTTGATTGATATATTGCACAAAATAGACTTCATGGTATAATAATCTGCAATACCATTGGTGTCTATAAGTGCTCAAAACTTCGAATATCGAAGAATGTTGGATGTTAATTTTAAAGCCCTAGTGACATTCCAGGATCAATCAACAGGTAAATATGTGTTTCGTTCTTACAGAATAAAAGGATTCCGTATCTGCAGGTATGTCAGTGCTCTTTTTAGAAGAATGTTCTCTGATGGAAGAAATCAAAGAGGTTATAAAATCTACAGAAGAATTTTTCTTCATTTCCCCATTGTCTGCACTCATTTTAATACAGCAAACCATCTTGATTATCGGCTTTGATGGCACTGAGAATATCACGTAAATCGTGATAACTGAAAAAAGTCAAACCAATTTCAAAGACAGCATTTCAAGCCACGCTCTTAGCATTTCTAGAAGCTCAGGACGAGCAGCATTGGCGTAAGTTAAGATTCTGCAAGAAATGTATTCTAAATGGGCAATTTATTAAAATGTTCTTTCGGGCGGCGAAACAGACAAATTTAAAGTACATTTTGGGCACGCAGCGAGCGCACGGCCCAATTACATGAAAAAGACCTAGGAATCAGAAACCCTTACAACAAAAACTGTTTTACTTTCTTCACAAAAATTGAGATTTCCGTGTTTTCTGGTGGTAGCTGAAACGGGTGCTTAAATAATCACTATTCTGCAGTTTGTTAATGACGCATCAATTTCATATTAATATTAAAATTATTCATCTCATTAATAATTTTAATATTGAATAGCTTAAATAAATCATTTATTTCGATACGTTTACTGAGGAAGGTGAGTACTCATACCTCGATACTAATAATATTCTTCTTCATAAGATGAGAGCGCATAATTTCGAGAATAAAAAGAATCTACATTTCCATTATGCACGGTGTTTCTAAAGTAATTGGGCTAGCTTAGATATTACTCCCAGACATAAGTCATTTTGTTCTATGGAACATGGGAAAAAATAGAGGCGTAATGTAACCACTTTATGAATCTGCGTTAAGTAAAAGGCTCCGAATTCTAAACAGAGTTCTAATGGTTAAACAACTTGTAAAAGCATCATTTTCTATAAGTAACCGAAATTCCAAATTCCAAAGAAGATACGATATGGAGTGATAGTCATATTTCTAAATCGCATCAAAACAAAGATGAAACAAATAGGATTCAGTAAGAGTATTTATAAATGAATTGAAAGTTCTGTTTTTCTGCACTGCCACTTTTTGTATCGAACGCAGGGATTTTGACAACTTCTCAGATGGGATTATTAAAAAATGATTACAAAATCAACAATCACGTCATTGCACAATTTATTTCAAATTTTTTTTAAAAAAATGTTATTTCAATAATATGACTATTTCGGAATAGCATTTCTTATACCATTAAAATTCTATTCATTTATTTGAATTAGTTATAATTAAATTGTTTCTGGTGTCCTAGGAATGAAACAACAAACTGCATGTCATATTTATATTTTCAAATCTTGAGTTATGTGCCCCTGAGCAGTTTTTAATTCATTTATTTTTCTTAATTTAATGCGCACAAGTACTTCCTTTCTGAAAATTTTATCTCTTTAAATAAAAGACAACGAGTTATTGAATGAACACAGGCTGCAAAAAATTTAAACGATGTTATTTTAAAGCTATCTATAAATAATACCGTTGTTCAAAATGATATGAAATTTAGTGCAAGCATAACAAAGCGATGTACAAATAAAGACCCATAACATAACATATTGCCATAAAGTGCCCCCGGTGCCTATAACGTTGTTATCTAACCAGTTGATTGAGCACAAGATGAGAGAAAGAGAAAAAAAAAGGAAAAAAAAACCGTGAAATGAAAAAAAGACGATACAGCATTCAGGGATTTCCAGAGAGAATGTCAACGGTGTCAAATCTTACACGAATCTGTTCAATTTTTTCTGAAGTTATAACTGGAAAGAGGGGACAAGAATACTGAAACAAGTGTTGATTATGGGTTGAACTTACAGGGTAATTAGATTAACAACTGGAAAAAGGAGGGGAATTGTCAAATTAAATTGTGAACATATGTATGGCAAATAAACAATCACTATAGAGTCAGAAATACGTAGCGTCCATCTGGGTCCTGGGGTTTTGATTTCCATCATGAGATCTGCACTTTTGAGGAACTTCTTATAATTTTGGTTGATTTTCCCAAGTGGAATTCTGATCTCAATTATTGTACGTCATGAAGTGGTCTTGGTATTTATGAATATGGATTACTATGGAGTGGATTTACCGCGTGAAAGGGTATTCGATGCAACCCTCCTGTACCATTCTTCCTCGAGACTTCTTTCTGGCTTTCTCATGTGCCATGAGAGAGTAAGAAGGCATTATGTGGCATAGGGAATTGGAGATCCTATTTCCCCATAGCTGCAGCAAGGAGAGTTGGCTAGATGGAATCTGTGTAGGTATGTAGGGAATGGGCTAACATACCTCCCTTTGTCCTTTTCCAGTGAAGAAAAGGACATTTGCTCTGTTCCAGTTGGCAGAATAGAGAGGAACTTTCGGTATTATGTTATGTGTGGAATGGCCTGTTTCACCTTCTTCCCATTCATTTTGCCATCTTGTCATCATATCGGTTTAGAGGATGTTTTTCGGATGAGATCTTCGAAGTTTCATTAAATTCCGATCTTCATTCGCCCTAGTCGCTGTTTTGGCTACTTTGTCCACCGCTTCATTCCCGTCATAGCCTACATGTGCATTGATCCATGAAATTTTGATATGAGGATTTTCAAAAAGAAGATCCTCATATTAAAATGTCTATAAAATAAATAAAGATACAGTGATCACAATTAAGAAAATAATTAATACAGAATTTTGTTAAAAAAGTGTTTTTTAATGATTTAGACATACACATCTAATTTTATAATTAAATTTTTCCACCTTTTCACCCATGAGCTATGCTGAAACCACAACTCACTCTCTCGTCCTTCTGACTTCAAATTCGGGCGAGATGACCGGTCACTCCGACATTTCGCTAGCTTCCTTTCCCCGTGGAGTTGAAATAGTGATAGGGGAAGTCCAACCGTGCTTAGGTGTAAGACAGGATGAAATCACGTGGCATAGGGACGGAATTTGTATTCGCTGTAACCGCATTCTCCATTTCCGGTTATATTTCAATGACAGGCATTTTATCGCTTTTAATTGTGCAATTTTAATGCTTATTTAAGTGAATAACTCTTGCTGTGCAACTGGATGCAAAGAAAAATTCTTCTAAGGATAGTCCTGTATCCTTTTCACAACTGTAAACAAAACATATTCCATCTGTATCCATATGAAGTCAGTTTAAATTTTCGTCACTGGGATCACTCGGCGATTTTGATGTTGTAACCGAATAATATTTCATAGTTTGGTTTAATTATTGTGTTTAATTTAGTTAACTCGCTAGCAAGCATCATTTAAACGGATACAAAGGCATTATTTTTTACCAATCTCTTAATTTTAATCTTGAATGGTTTGCACGCACTTGGCTGGAAGATTGACATGTTTTTTGTTGTTTTTTTCTTCTCAACAATGCAATTGTATAAATGAACGAAATTCAATGTATGTGTCGTTCACTCAAACAAATGTCCTCACCTTCACAGGACCTAAATATCATTTCGCAATGAATTGCTCATGTCGCTGACACCATTAAAATAAAGCTGTTTACCTGCAGCCACCGTTCACACTCTCAATCTTGAACATGCATCCATTGCAAGGCGCGGAACACTTACATGCGCAATCTTCCTCTCTTAGAATTTCACTGTCTTAGGCGGCTTCCTTTTCTGCACATAAATAAAGACTTCCGTCTTTTCTCGGGGTAAGGGACACTTACTCTGACTGAAAGATAATAGCGCAGTCCGTGTACGAAGTGAGAGTTTCATAATTGTCACCGTCACATACATTTTCATTACATTCGGTTTCTAAGAAACGTGATTCATTTCGACAACTGAAAAGGAGAAAGGGAATCTTCATCTCTCGACTATACAATTTCGACAATTTTAAATTAGTGCACATAGTTTTTGGTTCAAATAATGTGTCTTTGCTTGCGTCGTGCATACACTTTCTGAAATAAAAAAAAGTCTAATTAAAACAGCATATCAGACATTAGGAAATAAGCTCATTTTTTTATCAATACAGCATTGCAAAGGAAGCATATTGAAGGCGTAAGAGCTTTACAAATGGGATTTGAATAAAACTCACGAACTGACAATGTGCCGAAGAGAAGCTGGATGGCAAAATTAATTTACAACATCCTTCTTTTGTAAGTAGGCAACATATCAAATTTTAAAAAAATGCACCATCATTGGATAAAAAATATTTCAAAATGCCGCATAAAACAAATGAAATTAAGAAACAATGATAAAAAAGACTTGAAAATTCTTAAAACTATTTCCCCCTGATTAGGCGTTTATTTTGAATTGCGCGAAAGTGATTTCGATCATTTCTGAGACTCTGCCGGAAATTTTCACCTAAATGAATGTATGCGTCATTTTACGGGCTACTTGTGAATCTCGAAAAAACTTTATCAGCATTAGGTTCTCTTTTTCTATTAGTTTTTATAAATATAGCAAAATGCATTCGCTTGTTTTTCAACTAGTAATACTGAAATTGCGTTTCCAAGTCTTAGAACTGAAATAATACAAAATTTCTAAAGAAACATTCGACACCATTCGCAGAAGGTATATAAACAGAACACAAAACCAAAACTTCGATAAATTAAAGGCCCACTTTTACTTTCAGTTTCGGATATTAAATCACCGAAACAACAATTAATATTATGCCAAAAAATGCGAGTTTCCTTTAATCAACCAACCTTGTTTTAAATCTGTCTACATGTGAAACCATTCTTCATAAAGTAAAATTGGCGTAATATTTGGTGAATTTTTTGGAGCTTAATTCTTCATATGCGGTTAACGGTGCTCCAAAATAGAATTTGCCTTTTAGAAATATTTTTTTTAATTCATTGAAATCAATGTTTACAAAAAAACTTTCAATTATAGTCACATAATGGATAGAGCGGCTTCTTAATTTTACAGATAAATAAGATATTGATTTAAAACCAAACATAATTAGGAAATGGTTTCTCGAAGGTGGGTATTTATATATATTATTTAGATAGGAGTGGTCTTTAGAAAACTTTCTCGTTAACTTCCTAATGAATTTGTAGTGCCCAGAAAACACCTTGCGAGTGTTAGCAAGTGTTTTCGGTTTTAATAAAGCCTATTTAATGAAACTAACGTGTCCCCCTTGTGAAGGTTTAAGTAATTGGCCAATGGCATGAGGTTAATAGCGTCCAAAATTGCGGGAAAGGGTACCCCCCTTTAGAGGAGACTACGCAAGAACGTTTCTGGGAGACCACCCTTTTTAGTTTCTGTTGCTTTCCGAATCAGCTAATGTCCTTATTTTATATAATGGCATTTTTCATTGCGATCAAGATCACTTTCTCAAAACCTAAGATGAGCCTCCTTTGGTGACTTCATGTAAACTGGTGTATAAAAGGTGTTAACAATCTGAAATGGAATATTCTATTTGTCAATGTCGTAAAGGCCTCTTCAGCAAAACATGTGTTTTAAAATTATGCCAATAGTGTGATTTATTTTGCTTTAAATCATTGCCTTGCATTATAATTCTAATAAATCATTCTCCATCAAAAGTTGTGCTTTTTGTTGATTTTTTAGCATCTAGAAGTTTGAAATAGAGCTTCAAATTTAAGACAAGAGAGTTTTACAACCAATTTTTCCTCTATCCCGCTAAAAACATGGAGAAAAAATAAAATTTTGAAATAAAAGAAAAAATATTTAAAGTATCCACTTACGGCTATATCAATATCTTCATCATGATTATAGATGTTCCTCTCTCTCTGAGAGGCGTTGCCGAGATCTAATTGATTGATGAGATGAACATTTATTTTATTTAAGTGCAAGTTCTGAAATTAAAAATGTTTCATTCTCAAATTTTGAAAATTACTGATATTTCATTTTCTCCATAACTTTGTATTGTTTTTTTTTAGTAATGCAAACATTGATTCAAAATAGTATAAAAGAGCGAAAATTCAAATTACTCTACGTCATACAAGTGTTAAATATTTAATTTTTCATTAATATAAAAAATCGTTTTTTTTAAGGTAATCAATAATTTTTTTTTAGAAATTTTTTATCGTAACCCCACAAATTTTTCTCTTACAATTTAACTACTGTGATCTGTCATCACTTATTGATATGTATTCTTGATCGTCAGAAATTTCCTCACTTTAAAATTTCGTGTATTTATTCACTTTAAAAAATTAGTTCTCTATAATAATATTTGCAGAACATAAAAAACAAATTTAAAACTTGGAGAAAGGAAATTTTTTTTTGACATTAAAATGGAATAAAAGTTCTTTTTTGTAAAGTTGATTAATAACTATTTTGAAGATTCTGATACCATCTCTTTCTATATAATGCGTTTATTAGAAAGGAAAATGATCAAACCCTGACCTTCTAAAATTATTTCCAATTCGACAATTTGATAGTTGTGTCATGTGAGGGGCAACCAATGCGAATTTCTGCTGCCCTAAAATTATAATAATTAAATTGGATAAAAATTTGCATTCAGTGCCAAATGAAAACGATACTAAAATGCAACTACTATTGATTTCCTCTTTTCTATTATCTTATTTCAAGTGCCAGCAATTCATTTCAACTTAAAAGAACAGACGATTTTAGCTGCCCTTTAATTCTACGGAATCAATAAACGCTAACTTTTTCTATGAAACAAATGGAGCTTAGTTAAATGATCAAACTTTCTACCAGTTTAAAACTCTTAATCTCAAATAAAAAAAAAAGATTCACGATCTTTTAATTTCAACACGCACCCATAGCTTGTCGTGCTTTTATAACAAAACTATGAAGCAAAATGAAGATCGTTCAGGCGGCCGCTTTCAGTTCGATACATCCATCAGAAGTTTTGAGCTTTCTTGTGGTATTTTAACCGGAAATTGCCAACTTCATGTCTTGAGGAGTCCGTGAATTACTAATCATTAAAATGATTATTAAGAGAATTCAGTGTTTTTAAACTGATGAAAGATCATACTGTAATGTTTAGCTAAATTAAGTTTAGTAACATTGGGGCCTCTCATTTTCTTTTTTTTTCCAAGATTCCGTAATAAACTTTCCCAAAAGAACGATGCCAACAATCCGCGTTTGTAGGAAAGATATAATACTTGTTTGGGACACTTCTAAAATAAGAAGTTAAATTTAAGAGCAAATAAATTATAAAGGGACTCATCAGATTTTCAGTCAAGGGATCCATTGAGAAATGCTCTGAGCTCGTGAGAAATTTTATTTGTTTGAAGAAGGATAACGTCTCCTTAAAAATTAGATAGCTTTGAATAATAAAAGAAATCACTGTAATGGCGTGATTCGGTTCCATGTATAACAACCCATGCAGAATGTAGCGTATTGTTAACATTGGGTGAATTACTTGCTTCCTGTCTCATCTGTAGACTCGAATTGTTTGTGTTAAAGTAACCCTTTAAGTTGAAATATTATTAGCTTGCATTCCATTAAAACTCTGATGAACACTTTAAATATTACATCTTTTCTTTACTCTGTTCATCCACATTGAGCCGCTATTGTAACTCCCTTTATATGAAAACATCCACCTATGATTATTAGCCCTAAGTACCGTCACCAAACTGATTAGAGCCTACATTTTTCTCATGGATTTAGGAACACGCCGCAAAATCGAATGCCCTCAACTGGCCTTCTCATAGCATTTAATTAAAGATAACCCTGAAAAATTGACTTTTATTAGTGTTTTAAATGAGAGAAAATATTTTTATTTTCATTATCCTTTACCATGATGCTTGTTTTCTCATTTTTCCCAATTCCATTACAAGATGTCAAGAATCAGAATTTCATTTATTTCATTGTTTTAAATGAGTTTTGACAATATCTTAAATTAGACTGCCACCCTCTTTAAAGGACAGTTGGACTAATTGTGTATTTAATAAAAAAAAACCTGTAAAAATCCATTTAGAACCATTCGTTAATTATTATATTATATTAGAAGTCAAAACAATGCCTTGGTTCGGGAAACTCATAAATAACATAAAATTTTAAAGTGTCATTGTGTACGGAAGGACTTAAAAAAATATTACAAAATTCCGATTTCAGTTTTCAGCAAAATATTTTCAAGCTTCAAATTTCGATAGTCATATAATTCACTTATTCTATTATGTAGGCCTTAAGCAGTCCTATCTTTGAACTCCACATCAATCTCTGATTTTCTATCAGTGCACGTAAAATTCAATTTTAAATTAAAGTGGAAACGATGAAACTTCAATTAATATAATGACCTCTTTACTCAATCCAAGCATGCCTTTAAATAAAACTAAGAACTGAAAGCAGAGTAGTCCGACATTGAAGTTTTATGCTCACTACAGAAATTGAAACATTATAATTGTTTTTATGATTTATAATATCTTAAAGAATTATTCAGCAAAAATTTTACGGATTCAATAACATTTTTAGTTTTTAATTTCGTTTTTAGATGTAGATAGATGCCATCAATAATATTTCTTTAGGTTTGTAAAAATATTGAAAAAAATTATAGTTTAAATTCCTTTTGTCTTATAGATTGTTATTCTGTAAAATATTCTTAATAATTTAACTTCTAAATAAATAAGTAAACATTTCTATCTCCTCAGATCAAATGTGGCTGATTTATTCGGTTCTGAATATTGCAAGATTAGAACAATCATCATTATCATAATCTAGAACAATTATTCTAGAGTAACCTTGATTGGCTTCTTTGAATTCTTGATAAAGTGAACTAAAATCGCCAGTTTTATCGAAAATTGATATTGAAATTTTCATAGATCGATCAGCTTTGATGATTGATTTAGTTGATCGGAGTGCCACTTTTTTTCATTTTAAGGACTTATTGTCTCTAAAATATTTTGTTAAATTTGATTCAAAGAGCAGATGATGTATGTAAAAGTGTAATTCATCGGTATTTTCCCCTCAGTCTAATATTTATATATTTCAATTAGACCATTTGTTAAGAGATTTATGTCTCTCCCCAAAAAATTAAGAAATTAGATGTTTGGTTCCGATTACAGAAGATGTCGTGTAGATGTTTAGCCATATTTGTCTTAAATAAAACTGTTTAATTGGATTAGTAATATATGTATTATAAAATATCATAGAACGTTTCATTACATTTATTTTCCAAAAATAGCATGTTTCATAGTTCTGTCATTTTATACAGACACCTGCTGAAAAAGACATTTTTATATTTTTAATTTGGAGTGATAGTTTATTCATTTTTTTCTCATTTGAGAACATGATATTGTTTTATTTCAAAACTTTTGATGCCTCTAAAATAGCAGGGTAAAAAATATTTTTATATGCTTTTACAAATTTTGCATTATTAATTATTACGTATGCTTGTTTGAAAGAAGATGCATTTTAAAATAGTTGACCAGCTTTTACCAGTATAGCTTTAATATTACATATGCTTCGTTGAAAGCAGATGCGGGTTTATTTCGCACGATTCATTAAAATGCAGAGATAAATTACAATCACTAAGTCTTTGGTTTGCAAAATATATCTACTTCACATAAGTAAGAGTAACAATTCAAAACATGTCATTGTTTTAAAAATAAAAATAAAATTCAAAAATATTTCACTACTACTTATTATCAATTGCTTTTTGTTCGTCGTTACTTTGAAATAACATTATCTTGTACGTTTAAGATTTCTTACTTTTAAATAATCTCGCTCTCAGAAGATTATCGTTTGGTTCTTTTCTAAAAGTTCTTTTTCAGTTTTAACTGTCGCAGATTTGTAATATATATTTTTACTTTGTATTTTTATTTACTTTAATTCTTTAATGGAATTAATAATTTTGATTTTGCAAACGATCAAGAAAAATTTTCTCTTGCATTTACGGTTTAAAAAATATCACATTTCCTATTTATTTCATTTCATATAATCACTGGATGAAAATTATATTTTTCTGTTTCATTTTTAATAGTAGTTAACTTATTTTTTCTGAAAATGTGATGCCAATATATTATTAAAAGCTGATTTTTTTAAAGATCCTCGTGGAGATAAAATTTTATTTGCATTTTATGCTAAATAAATGGTTCAAAAATACGGTTAAATTAACTGCTTAAAAATTCATGAAAAATAGAAATTTAATTTGTAGGTAAAAAAATCAGCATCATTGAAAAGCTAATTTTTTGAGCTTTAACTTGATGAAAAAATCAATTTTGCGTTGTATAATTTTTTGGAAGTTACAGCGAGAAAACGTTAAATTGCCACTTATTTTTTTA
Source organism: Argiope argentata (assembly GCA_026289955.1). Classification (NCBI taxonomy): domain Eukaryota; kingdom Metazoa; phylum Arthropoda; class Arachnida; order Araneae; family Araneidae; genus Argiope; species Argiope argentata. The sequence goes on along the minus strand of JAOUZG010045421.1, from coordinate 114,098 downwards.
ATTAATTGAAATTTTAATTAAAAATTCAAAAAAGCGCTCCGAGTTTCTTATTCCCGGTCCTCAAGGTATATATGTACCAAATGTGGTAGCTATGGGTCGAACGGTCTGGCCTGTTGAGCGCCAATACACACATTGAGGTTTATTATAAGTAAAGATATAGAAAAGCCGTGGAACCAGATTAAAAAGAAAATGTTTTTTCCTGTAAATGTGAAAACGAAACTTTTATTTCCCTATTATTATTCGGACTTTTATTATATTTTTATTCCGGACTTACCTGTAAATGTGAAGCTAGACTTTTATTCATATTTTTTTTAATTTTTAATTTAATTTAATTTAATTTTTTATTTATTTATTTATTTTTGCTACTTATACTTTTTTTATGGATTCTTGGGAAATATAAAATTCGTCGATCAAAATTAAAACAACACATCATGTTTTTTTTTCAAAATAATAAACTCAGTGAGCCAATTTAATCGTTGTTTTTATTGCATCAAAATGTTTTTATAGTGGCTTTCTTTAATAATGCCTATCGGAGGAACTTGAAACAGTTTAATTTCTGAATACCGATTCCGCTCGATATATCTACAAAATTAAGATGCTCGTTAATGACATTTCATGAATGATTGTTTAATTGCTTTTTTTCCATTATCTATTGTTGTTAATTAATAAGATATAATAAATTCAATGTTAATTCAATAAGATATAATAAAAGATAATTTTCATTTTGTAAATAAAAATTGCTCTGAAATATTTTACTGCACAATAGTACCCTTTTTTTTATTCCGTATTAGTCATTAACTGCAATGCTTAATTCTCTTAAAACCGCTAATATTAAATATGAACATCTCCTCCTTTCCTCTTCCCTTCCACCCCTATTTTGACTGAATTAAACCCATCCTGACGCATGCGCAAAAGCGCGGAGAGTTTCACAATCCGTTACCGAACAGTACTTATATTACTGTCATCAAAAATACTCTTGTATTAATGTAGAGACTTAATGAATAGCTTCAAAGAGCCACAGAGAAAGCTGCTGGCACATGCGCTGGATTTCTCCTTCGAGAGAGAGGGATAGAAGGAGGGTTTCTTCCACCCCGATAAGAATGCGTTTTTAATAAGCTTTTCTGCACAGATCAAGCGTACTGCTCCCGTACGTTTGTTGTGTGCAGGCCTCTTATTCCACCCCACCTAAAGGTGAACCCATACACT
>JAOUZG010045421.1:72567-86487 GCA_026289955.1 Argiope argentata | reverse complement strand
TAAGTATAAATACATTCTTCCATCGGAATTATGTAATGAATAGTTAATCAAAATTTTCAAATGTAATAAAATTAACACATTTCTTTAATTAAAAAGATATCGTAATTTCTGCAAATATTTTAAATTAAATTGTATATATATCCAAAATTCTCTACCCCTCCCCTTTTCTCAAATAAAACAATATCAAATACATTTTCTCAACGCTCTTAGAAATTCTGAACATAATTTTGCTTCAGAAAGAAAAATTTCTAAAAAACCCATCGAAATATTATAGCTACTTTTCAGTTCAGTACAAGCCATTCCTCACCGAACGCCTCGTCAACCAATGAGTCAAAAACTTGATCAGCTTTTGAGTTTCTTGTTTATCAAATTTCTAAAATCTTTTCGATTCTGTATTTGTTAGTGGTAAGTATAAATACATTCTTCCAATGGAATTATGTAATGAATAGTTAATCAAAATTTTCAAATGTAATAAAATTAACACATTTCTTTAATCAAAAAATATCGTAATTTCTGCAAGTATTTTAAATTAAATTGTATATATATCCAAAATTCTCTACCCCCTCTTCTGAAATAAAACATTATCAAATACATTTTTTCAACTCTCTTAGAAATTATGAATAGAATTTTGCTTCAGAAAGAAAAAATTATAAAAAACCCATCAAAATATCAATGCTACTTTTCAGTTCAGTTTAATCCATTCCTCACGGAACGCCTCGTCAACCAATGAGTCAAAAACTTGATCAGCTTTTGAGTTTCTTGTTTATCAAATTTCGAAAATCTTTTCGATTCTGTATTTCTTAGTGGTAAGTATAAATATATTCTTCCAATGGAATTATTTAATGAATATTTAATCAAAATTTTCAAATGTAATACCAAACATTGTAAACATTAACAAAAATAAAATATCTACATTACATCATTATTTCTCGTGTTTCAATCAGCAATAGTTTAACAGTTGACTTTCTTTCATCTACCGTAGGCTTTCGAATTCGATTTCTTAACTAGTTTATCAGCATTCTTAACGAATTTTTTATTTGTAAACAGTATTAAACATTACGTTCGTCCAAGATAAACTCGCAGCGTATCATTGAAAGCAATATCAGTTTTTTTTAAAAAAAATGAAAAAGGGAATTGCTATTATTCCTTACTTTTTATAAGAAAAGGAACTTTAAAATTAATCCTTTTTCTACCAGTAACAATGCAATACAATGAATTTTAAGGAAATAGTATTGACAAGCTTGACATCTATTTTTTCAGCTTCAGGATTTTTTTTTTTTAAAAAAAGAGCACTCTCAAAAGATATGACAATATTTTAACTGGGTTTATTTTCAGTGAGTACTTTAATATAAAGCGTAAGTTACCCTTCTTAATGAGAGTGCTCTTTAAAAACTCTTATTAATTCATTTAAACCTTTATTAACCACAGTTATTAATGCATCGTCTTTATAATCATTTTTATAATAATGTTAGAACCCAAACCATACATGTTTACAGATTGAAAATTCTCATTTATTGCAGAAAACAGCATTTTTCGCAGGAATATTTTTTGGAATCGGCTTCATGAGACCAGTAGAAACCATTAAATATCGATGTTTATTTTTTTCATTTTTCTCTGTCAGCAACAATGTTAAGATTTTGATTTCTTTACTTAATATAGTGTAAAGGACATTTGACATTTTATGTGTTTCAGTTTTTAGTAAATGCATTTAGACTTACCAATCAAGAAAACACCATGATCTACTAAATCTACTTTCATTACTGCGTCCATGCTGTCCCCCTTCCAATCTCCAATCGAAAAGTTTCCACCTACAATGTAGACGTTTTTCGGAAGTGCAATCTACTACAATTAATTGTTCATATTTTCCCGTTATCTATTCTCAATTCGTTTCAATATTATTAAACAATTCTACATTCATGCTATTAAACACAATCTCTTGTTTTTTCTAATAAACCATTTAGTATATTTCCTGTTAGATTTTGTTCAGAAATTGTACTTCTTCCTTAGGACAAAGAGAAACACCGGCTTATGGTCATAAACATTAAACAATGAGAAATTTTATGGGCTTTAAATAAAGTTTTCTTCAAGGCTACTTCTGATTATAGAAAAAAAATAGCGACCATAGAATTATTTATGCTGAAATTGATTTCTTCTTCGGGAAAAATGATGTTTGGAATTTGCCATCTTTTTCATGAAAAATACGAACTTTAGATGCCAATATTTCATAGCATTTAAAGCATTGTTCAAAGATTAAAACGAGTTTTTCTTCTGTATATCATTTCATGTTTCCTATTCTTGAACTGTCATATAACATAATGTTTACTATTTGAATTACTGCACATTCTCATTTTTGAAATTTTAAACAGTCACTGAAACGTTTGGAAAAATCTTTATCTGTTTACTGATAAAGTAATGAACTAATTGACTTTTGTACTCAATTTATGGTGCTCTACAGTGCCTTTTATTCATCCAAATTGGATAGAATTTGAGCTAAATGTTGTTCAGATTTTTAGCTTTACATTGATTAAATTAAGTAAAAAAATATGAGTACAATATTCACCGTTAGAGGATGATCTAATGTACATAAAATTCATTTTATATAAGCTAAATAAATAAAAATAAAAATTGGTCATTATATTCTCAATTCAATTTCAACAATATGTTCTAATCGAACTACTAAATTTTCTATAGATGACAGGAATGAAATTTTGGTCTTTTACGGTATATGTTGTCCTTCAAATATCCTCAAAACGCCACCTTGAGGGGACATCCTAACATTGAGGAGGTCATGAATTTGGATTTTAAAGGCTAATAATTTGCGGTTCTGTTAAACGCTGTATTAACAACGCTTTACATGACGATCAATAAAAGGTGGAGCCCGATCTTTCATTAAATGAGGCCTTAAAGGTATACATGCTGTAAAAGAATTGAGACTAGAAAATATATGGCACTATTATTAAGTGGCGAAACAGGTTTTGATTCCATTCTAAGTTCTCTTTTCAAAGAATAGGGTCCAATGATAAATATAGCTGAAAAATCCCTAAATATTGTCCCTCTATCAAGATGCAAACATTGTTTTTGGATAAAGAGAGTGTTTTCCTGTTGCCATAATCATGTGTTGTGGGTGTTAATTTATCCTTTGAGGAAACGTCGTTTTCATGCTACACCACGTCGGGTCATGATATGGCCAGTTGTGTCAATCCCCATTCGAGCAGGGAACTGAAGTGCAAAAGTTTTACGGACCTCTAATTCTCTGTCTCGCAACTTTCACAGACGATTTTGTATGGAAAAAAAATGAGATATCTGGGTATGCCATATATGTCATATGCGACATATCCATATCAAGAAAACGAACTGGAAAATTCAAACTATTATGTGGCGACTGAGTTCTTACTGACATCAGCAAGCGTTGTCGCAAACTTTTCGACTCTGGAAGACGGATTACATTTTGTGCTATAGCTCACCGGCAGACATTGGACTTCTTCGTGTCTGATTCATACGATGAAATTCCTGTAGAGCTACAACGGAGTTCTGGTTCTTGTGGAACAATTTCATCAATAGCACTTTTCCTTGCATCGTAGGCACAGCAAAAAGAAAAAAACTAGCGGGAATGCAAAATAAGACTTCTATCTATTCAAAGGAAAACAGTAATAATTCTGGTTATTAGCTGAAAAGTATCCCAGTTTTGTAACATAATCTATAGACTATTATAGCTTTTTTAAAGTAAATGTTCTTTATAGAAAAAAAGTGCAATGAAACCGAATCTCATACAAAAGGTACATTATTAAAAACAATAAATCTCCTAACTGTGGAAATATTACATTATGAAATGGAAACTTAAAATACAAATACATTTGTCATTTAAATAATAAACTCTGAATTTTTACTGCAATTAGTAAAGTACATTAAAATTTAACGTAAATTAAAAAACGGCATTGGAAATTAAATATTTGTAATACTTAAACATAATAAATTGCATTAAAATTTTTATATTTTTTTGGTAAAATATTTTGAAAAGTCGGATAATTATTTAAATATTTCATCTAAAAAAACTAAGAATTGTATCTTAAATTTCAATTCAGTATAACCTACTGGATATAGCTTTGCCCCTTTTTTCTACCATTTACACCCCTCTGTTAAACATTCCTTACTTTTTTCAAATTCAATAACTATGAATAAAAATGTAGATAAATAACCTAGGTCAAAGAATTTTTAATTCTAGTCAAGAACTTTTAATTTGTTTTCTTCTCATATGCCGATATATTGCAATTTTCACAAGTTAATTTTAATTAATATAAATGGAATATCATATAAAAAATTTGATGTAACTGCCTCATGGAAAATCTATCTGACCGCATATCCGTGAACGTGATACACAAAAACAGAAATAAATAGATAACATAAATGTATCTTGCAACTTTATCAAATCGAGATTTGTATTTATTTTTATAAATATACTCTCTAAAAGGATTTTTTTTGAGTCTTTCTATCTTCGAGTATTTTATATATCATTTAAAATCACAAAAAATAGATAAAGAAAATACGATATATTTCATTGACATCATTATTGCAAATATGTATCAATATAAAAAAAAAATAGGAAGATTTCTTACTTGATTTTATTCAAATTTTCTAAGAAATACCGATAGCGTTATAATGTTTATTCATATAATAAGTGATAGTAGAGACGCAAATAATATCACTGATTTTTGTATTGATTGTAAATCTTTAGATTGATGTAATAATAAGGATAATTCTAAAATAATGATAAAAATAGTTTTCTTGTTCAGAACATACAACTTTTAAGGTCGGTCCATCAACAGTGCGTGTGATTACTGTTTTTTTTTGTTTCAAAAGGTAATCCCCGCATCAGTTTTTGAAACACTGTTTTAAAACAGAAAATTCAGTTGCTTTTGTTTACTTTGAGCAAATAAAAATATTTTGGAGGTAAGGATTAGCGAAAATATATATAAATTTGCATTTTAAAAATAGTTGAACTATGGGTATGAAATATATTGAATATACTAACTATATACTATGATTATATATGTATATATTATATATAAATACTATGAATATAGAGAAAATATAAAATAAATGGGCACGAATATACTATTTTAAATTTAACAAATTTTTATGCTTTTACCATTTTTAGTACAAAATTTGGACTTATCTACCTTTAAAGTAACGCCTAAGGTTTTAATAATGGTGCTTTTTGAAAGAATTCATCGAACGTCCTTCATCAAAAAGGTTTTCTTAAAATATTTTAATTAATTTATAAATAGTTCCAAATCATTTATTCTAATACAGCATTCCACACTCTCAGTAAATATGATAAAGAGCCAAAGATTGCGTTTGTATTTTACAAAAATTGCGTATATCTTCCAAATATTAATAACATTAAAATAATCTCTCAATAATGAAATTGAGTTATTCTTTCGTGTAACATTCGTTTTTTAATAACCTTGAACTTCCTGCTACCGTGCTATAAAGAATAAGTGCTCATAAACTAGTTAGTATTCATTCATATTCCTTTTAGTTACAATATGCACGTTTATACTTCTTATTTAGACAAAACGGGACTACAAAGATTAATGTCTAGCGGTGCTAAATAATAAACTGGAAGATCATTTCTGATCATGAAACGGGAAATGCTTTGAGAAGCAATTGTTTATGTAGCAGTTGGACTCTTTTTCAGGGATGACAAAGATTATGTATTGTATAACATTTTAAGAACCTTAGTTGCCACCCGGCAGTATTTAAAAACCTTATGCGTCAATGGAAATGCTTTGTTTTAGGAATAAAACTACCATCTTGTTGAGCTAAACTATCATCTGTCTTTCTATCTTCGTTTGTGTGGCAGTAATTCATCACATTATAGAAGCAATTTCATAGTTTGCATGAGTTTCTCAAAATTTCTCGCATCTTTGTATCAACAAACTAACAAAAGAAATATATCTTTCGACATAATTTCTTTTGTACGGTGAGAGGAGAAGACTATAGAATATCTTTCTTTTATTCCTTGACAAGTATAAATTTAAAATTTATTAAGAAGTGGATTTAAAATAATTAATAAAATCAAATAAATGAAATTTCTTATTCAACTTACATTTAATAAAAATTAAAAAGTAAAGCCATCGCAATATATTTCGTTCAAGGTTTGATTTTTTCATTTGAACGGAAAGTAAGTATAAGTAAGAATTTGGCAAAACTGGAATTTAGATGCATTTAGCTAGCAATAATACAAGTAAAGGAGTATCCTTGCTTTTTCTGATATGAATGTTATAACCTTTACCTTTGTAAAATGCGAATATTATATCAATTTAATATTGAACTCTATAACATATAATTATATAAAAAAATCATTAGGAATTTAGTGTTCAGTGCATTTCTAAAAACACACTACGATGCCTAAATTTATTTAGAGGAAATACTGTCCTTTAGAGAATAAATCTTCGTATTTTAGGTAATAAGATACCGGTTTCAGTGTTTTAGTAATATTCCAACGTTGTATTACATTGAATTTTCATTAATTATAGTTATCCTTTTTAGAATAAAAATAGATTTACCTATGCATTTTTTAAAATTATGTTTACGTGTTTGTTATGAATTAGATCAAACAATGTAAGCATTCGCAAATACAAAGTATCTAAAGAATCCCATCATTGATTTTTACCTAAATGGCAACATTTTAATATTTTTCTTATGCCATTGGCCGTTGACGTTCAAGTTCGATTTCTTTCCTCAACGGTATTAGATATTCCTTTAACGATGAATCGTCATCATATCATTGAGAGCAAATCGTATTCCCTTTTCAATTACAAAAGAGAATTACTTTTATTATTTTCCCTTTATAAAGCAGGGACCTATAGGATTAGTCTATTGTCTATCAGAATAAAACTGCAATTGAACTAAAGAATTTTAAGGAAACAAATGATTTTTCAGGAAATTTTAGTGGCACGCTTTTCATCAGTTTTTTTGTGTGTCAATTTTATAAAAAGGGTATTCCCAAAAGGTATACCTTAATATTTTAACTAGGATTGTTTTCAATGAGTAATATAATAAAAAAATTAAACCATCTTTCTCAATAAGAGTGCACTTTAAAAAGCTTTTTTAAAGCTACGGATCTAGCTGTTTTATGCATATACAGCGTCTTTATATTCATTTTTAAAATAACATTCGAACCCAAACCATGTATTTTTACGTATCAAAAATTATCATCCAATGAAGCCATTTCCACTATTTTTCAGGGTTGGCTTCAAGAGACCTGTAGAAACGATTAAATTTTGTTGCTTTTGTCCTGAACTCTCTCTTTTAGCAAAAATGTCAAAAATCTCAATTTTTACTTAATATAAGATGAAAGGAATGAGTCATTTTTTTTATCTTTCAGTCTTTATAAAATGCATTTAGACGTCAATCAAGAGAATCCCATGATCTACAATTTTTACGCTTTCATAACCTCTTCTATGCAATCCTCCTTCAAATCTCCAATCGAGAACATTCCACCTACAATGTAAACGTTATGCCGAAGTTAAATGTACGATTATTAATTTTTTATATATTTCAGTTCTTTACTCTCGCTGCATTTCCATATTTTAAAGAATTTTTGCATTCATTCACGTTAACACAGCTGAAATTTGCTCTTGTATTACTTATAAATCATTTAGCATAATTCCGGTTAGATTTTCTTCCAATATTATACTTCTTTAGAATACGAAACGACTTATGGGCAAGAACATTTAACAAACAAAGGGAAATATCATCTGTGAAAAATCAAGTGATCTTATTGAGTGCTTCTGATTACCGAAATAAAAACTACAACATCAAGAAATTATTTATTCTTTAATTGAATTCTTCCTCGTGATAAATGTTACATGGCAGTAACCGTATTTTTCTCGAAAAATTCAAACTTTGGATGCCAATACTTAACGGGAGTTTTCCTTCTGTATTTCCATTCACATTTGATCATCTTGAACTTTCAGACTACATGCTGTCCACTCTTTTAATAACAAAAACCAATGGCATAAGTAATCTTGCTCGATTTTTGGAACAACTCTTCTTACATCACGAAAATTACGGATTCATATAATTAGCAAATGATAAAAAATCTAAACATGCATAAGAAATATTTCCTAGATAAATGATTTTGATATGTTTTATTACTTTTTTAGAAATATATTTGATTTTTTTCCATGTGGATTTCATTAAAACTCTTTTACATTAATTGAAAGAATTATAAGGGTGTCTATTAATTTAAGTTTTAAAAAATCATCGATTGAATCAAAAATATATGACTGAAAAACCGAAAGGTAAGGCCCGTTCTCATTTTTGAAATTTCAAACAATCGCTGAAATATTTGGAATAACCTTATTCTATTTCTGATTAAGCAATACACTGACTTTTGTGCCCCACCACTATGCATCACATCAAAAAAACATTTTTAAGGAAATAATGTCACCATTGGCTATTCTTTTTGTATTTTTCAACTTGCTTTTGTTTGATCGGTGTCCCTGAAAGGGTACCCGCAATTATTTTTCTTAACAAAATAATCTGTAATGGCATTATCGGCGAAGGAGTGGTATTTATATAGCTTTTGTCTTTTTTAAACAATTGCATAACTATTCTGGTTCAAAAATGCTTATTCGCGCCGGAAATTAATCATATATGTTCGAGTAAGACTACGCGTACAAACGATTCATCGATATGTTTGAAAAACAGTTAAAAATGGTTATTTCATATCTATAGGCAGAATAGGGCAGACAATGATGTTATTGCGGAATCAGATGATGTTTATAATGAATTATGAAGTTATTGTGATAATAATGTTATTATATATAATAAGGAAATAAGAACATGATGCTGTTTTGGGGATGTGGTTTTTGGCGTCGACAAAAATCCGTAGGCGAAAATTAAAAATGTTATTATCTGCACAAGCACCTCAAAAAATGAGCTTTTAATAACCTGTTGCCATTGCATTTACAATAGCTCAGTTTAAAAATAAAAAAATGAGTTAGCAACTGCAGCATATAAGACCTAGAAAAATGTCATTTTGAGCATATTGATACATGAAAGGAAATAAAAAGGAAATGCATCATTTTTTTAAAACAATGCATGCGATACAAAGCTTTTTGGGTCGTTTGCGATACTAAAGTGACTCCTTCAATGAAACAATTAAAATGAATAAAAATATAATTTAACTTGCACGAGCAAGTGGGGCTTGGCCGTTCCAGAAATTATGTTTTGACATGATACGCTGAAATGTGCATAACATATTTCATTCCTTAATAGTTCTATCCTTAACAAAAGACTAAAATGTTCAAACTTCTTTAGAGGTTGTCCTTTAAAGGATAAATGAAAGTATTTTAAGAAGAGAAATATCTTTATCAGTGGATAAGTAATATTTCTATTTTGTTTTATATGAAATTTTCATTCATTGTCTTCATCACTTTTAGAATAAATATGAATTACATCTAAATTAAGCCCTCATTTCTGGTTTTCTAATCAGCAACATTTTAATAGTTTACTTATTTCATCCCCCTTGGATGTCCAAGTTTGATTCCTTTCCTCAGATTTTCATGATTTTTAATGAATTTGATATTAGGCAACTATATCAAGCATTCATTTCATTATAAGTCCGCATCATATCATTGAGAAATCATTTATGAAGAAAGTGTCTGTAAAATTGGTCCTTCATCTAACAGTATAAGGTGTAATACAAATGAATTTTAAGGACAATGCAGTGGCATGCTTTGCATCAGTTTATTCAGATTCAGAAGTTTCTTTGAAAAAGAATTTTCTCAGAATATATGACTGCATATTTTGAATGGGAATGTTTTCAATGAATCATCTAATATGAAATTCCAGTTATCTGTATTAATTAGAGAACCCATTAAATACATTTAATGCAACGTACTTATAAACATTTTTAGAATTCGAGCCCTAATCATTTACGTATCAAAAATGCTCATTCTATGAAACAATATCCAACATTTTTCTCAGGAATATTTTTCAGGATGTGCTTGAAGAGAACTATTGAAACTTGAAAATTGATGCCTTTTTCTTGAGCTCTCTCTTTCAGAAACTCCAAACAAAACGTCTCCAGCTACAACGTAAACGTTTTGCTTAATTTCAATCTACTACGATTAATTATCCATAATTTTCCATTTTTTACTCTCACTCACTGCAGTATTTTTAATGCCTTCAACATTAATCTGTTTTAACCCGATTAGAATTTTCTCTTGTTTTTCAAGTAAACCATTTAGCACAAATCCGGTTGGATTTTGTTCAGAAATTATGCATCATCTTTAGGGCAAGAGGCAATGACCGCTTTTGGACTTAAACATTAAACAAATAAATGGGAATTTCATCTCCTTAATATCAAGTGATCTTGATGGATATTTATGGATTAATGAAACAAAAATTACACTGCCAAGAAATTGTTTATCTTGTAATTAAATTCCTTTATCGGGGTAAATGGTACATGACGGTAAAATTATTTTCCACAAAACGTGCGAAATTTATATTTAAATACATTAAAATGCTGTTTAAAGACTAAAGTTAATTCATCTTCCATATTGCATTCATTATATAATAATCTTGAACTTTCAGATAGCATGTTGTCCACTCTTTGAATAACAGAAATTTATGGCAGAAGTAATGCGAGATACAAATCTTGCACGGATTTTGGAACAACTCTGTTTACGCCTCAAAAGTTATAGTTACATTTGAATGGCAAATGATGAAAAAAATCTATAGAGATATAAGAACTATTTTTTTGGTGAAATGATGCCGATATCTTTTATATATTTTAATTTCTATTCTTTTATATGAAGACCTTACTAAAACTCCGCTACATTAATAGAAAAAAAATGTGTCTATGACTTTAAATTTAAAAATATTTAGATAGATATATCGATTGAAAAAAGAAAATGTACAACAGAAAAGTTGAAAAGTACTTACATTTTCATTTTTTGAAATTTTAAACAATTACTGAAACACTTGGAAAAATATTTTTGTTTATTTTGCTGATACAGCAATACATTAATTTAATTTTGTGTCCTACCACTGTGTATCGTAAGGAAAACGCTTTTTAAGGAAATAAAGACTTCGTCTAGTACAATCTTTGTACTTTCTTATTCGTGTTTGTTTGAGTGGTGTCCCGAAAAGGGTAGCTGCAATTATTTCTTTTACAAAATTAGGATTTGTAGTGTTAGAGTGGTGTCATTAAAAAATAAAAGTTTAACAGCTACGTTATTATTTTTGTGTAAAGGAGCTTATCTGCGCAAGAGTTTAATTACATAGGCGTCATTAAGATTATAAGTACAGGGGCTTCATCAATATATTGGAGCAACCGTTGAAAAACGATTAGTTAATATTTTAAGGATGATGACGACCCTTAGTATTAGAAAAACTTGAAAAAAGGGAATATAATTGACATTGAAAGATAAATTTCATTACAGGAAATATAAAATATACATGACATTCAATTATTAAAATTTTTCAGGAATCTCAAAAATATTTCAAAAAATTTGGTTCACTTTTACTGATAAAGCAACGCAGTAATTTTCTTTTTGTGCCATACCACTAAAGATGTCCCCAAAAATATAATTTTTAAGTCAATGATTATGATTTTGCACTTCTTTTATCTGTTCTTTTTTCTTTCTCAAGTATTAATATGTATGTTGCAAATAATGTAAGAGCATTCCAATATACATTTGCTCCGTAATTCGTTTTTTTAACGAGTGATGTTCAGAATTCAAAAGCGCTTGGTGATATAAAAATTCACCCACTCCCATCAAAACCAATTCAACAAGTTCTCTTTTCGGATAATTATTTCAACCAATATTTCGACAATAATGCAATTTGTAAACCATTAAAAGGATATTCGGTACCTATAATGAATTTTTTTCCGGTTCGGAGAAGTAGAACAAACGAAATATCTTAAGAAGTTTTCAATATATAAGTGAAAAGGGATTTCACAGCTGTTCTAGGAAAGACATTCTTTCTCTTCAGCCCATTTGATATTAGAATGTCCAAACGTTTTACTTTTTTTAGTCATGTTTATTAAATTTACACTTTAATGTCTAAAAATAAATGTTGATAAAAAAATAAAAGCAATACATTTGCTCTTTCCTAATTTTTGTGAAAATAATGGGAAAAGCATTTTAAGCCGAAATACAAAGAAAAAATGAATAAAAGAAAATATTTCCACATTTACACATGCTTTAAAAGCAGTTTGGGTTTGTACCTCCTAATAACTAAGTATTAACCAATACATTTTGAAAAGTTCTATTTTATATAAAAATGTTAACGCATTTCCATAAACGATTTACAATTCCGGATGTTGAAAAATCCTGTAATATAACTCTGCTTTGACTTTTAATGAACTGGTCTTGAATTTCGAACTGGAACTGGAATGAATTTGTCTTGAAACTAACTTTTTTATTAAATTTTTTGTTTCAGAAACGTTTTTGTATTGAAGATATTTGTCATTTCTTATAATATTGAATAACAATTCTTCGAATGTTTATCATGCAATGTTTAAGTTTTATTTCCCTTTCCTGTATTAACTTCAATTAAAGTTTTTCGTTTGTAAGTCTTTTGAAATAATCTTTTATAATATGACATCGAATATATTTCAAAAAAAAAACCCGTTAGAACGCCTCTTCGTATAACGCTGTGTTTACAAATATATTTTCGATAATATTCCAAAAAAAAACATTTCAAGGCAATGATCTCTTTAGTTGGAAGAGGATGTCCTTTAAATTATAATGCACTTTGACTTAAAAATGGCTTTAATAAAAACACTGTTATTAAAACAATGTTAACTCCTGCTGTAACTTAAAATTGACGTACTTCAATTTTGTTCACTTATCACTTGAATAAAATGAAATTCCTGTTAATGAAGCATTATTTATGCATTCCTTAAAATAGAATGCTAACCATTCATCTCCTGGACGAACGCTTACGAAATAACTTTGACTATTCTTCTCCTATAACGGTAAATGGATCGTTCTACTCAGTACCGTAATTTGATCTTATTAACTACAGATGAGGACATTCCTTTTCCCCGCAATATTTCTGCTTGCAGCATATCCAGAACAATAGTCGTCTCAGAGACGAATGGTTATCTGACCCGTTAGTATTAAGAAGGTATTTCTGTGTATGTTTGGAGAGGTAGAAGCGTTTTCACGGAGAAAATTTGTGGGGTAGGCCAGAAGCTATCCGTGAATTATTGAAAGAATTAAAGTGAGGAAGATCATTCTAATTCTGAGAATGAATCGGAAGATGAAGACTATTGAAGTTCTGCTTGCTCCGTGGATACAGAAGGGTCTCAACATATGAACTTCGCCCCCATCAATAAGGACTATTATGAGTGAACTTCTAAAATTGAATTCAAACATTCAACGACATGAACAATTCGAAATTTAAAAAAAGGAAAATTTGTGCATTTTGCCCATATAATTTACGCAGAATGACGCACAATTTTTGTTTGTTATGGTTAAGAGCAATGTGCGGAGAACATCAGGCATATATGTGTAAAGATTGCTTCGAAAATAAATAAATAATATTTTTATCCTACTTGACAATCAAGAGTTGTGAAATCATCTGCAGGTAATATGCTTTTATTTAAGTTAGCTTTAAAAATTGATTTTAAATGCACTTTGTCTATGAGACGAATGGTTATCATTCTTGTTAGTATTGTTTAAAGCTTACATGATAGGGATAATTAACAAAACTGATTTATGTAAATTATTTCAAACTTTGTCAACCAAAGAATTTCATCACCTCATTGTGTGTGTGTATATCTATCTATCTATCTATCTATTTATCTATCTATCTATCTATCTATCTATCTATCTATCTATCTATCTATCTATCTATCTATCTATCTATCTATCTATCTATCTATCTATCTAT
>JAOUZG010045421.1:55149-72167 GCA_026289955.1 Argiope argentata | reverse complement strand
TTTAAATTTTGATAATCATATAATTCATTTATAGTATTATTTTCTTCAGATGTTCTGTTCATTGTACTACTCATCTTTCTCTTTCTATCCGAGCAATGATTGTCCCGGAATTGATATCTTACTTAAATGGTGGAGGGAAAGATCTAAAATTCTACGTTTTTATAGAATAAGGAGATTCTAATTTTCATAAAGGTAAACTCACTAAACAAATAAAGACACAATTGGTTTTCAAGAGATGCGAAAGTTTAAAAACAGCTTGGAAAATGCCGCGCACAGAGGAAATAATGGTGACACACACACACCCTTCTTTTCTTTTATTTTTTCTTCACTACTTTTCTTTTTACAAACCTTTTTTTCGCTTTGTTATTTTTTTCTTCCCTGCCCAGACTTTACTCCGAGCAGGCATAGATTAAATATTCATACAGACTAATAATAAAAGCAACTATTTTCTTTCTTTTTTAAACATCCCGTTATCAATAAATGAAAACCAACTGACTTCGCGTATATCTCTCTAAACAAATCATAATTTATTACTTCCTGCTATCTTACTCGGTGTGGGGGAAGCAAATGAAGATTTTTGGCCGGAAGGTAAGAAAAACTGTCGTTTTAACTATTTTCCTCGCAGTGTTTTAATTTTTTCTCTCCATAAGAGCCATCCTCGTGTCTTAACGAAAATATTAAAATAAAAATTAGCCGAATCGGTCGAGCCATTCTCTAGTTTTGCGCTTAGCAACGCATTTCGAGTTCCATTTTTATTAATATAGATATATATATATATATAAGCAAGCCTATTCATTGACAGTTTCGTAATACGCATGCTATAACATTGCAGAGGATATACTACCAATGATTATAAAAAAATGTATTAAAATTAAAAATACAAACTTAGTTAGGCTTAGCTAATATTTTTTTATTCATTTCATAAGCAATGTATACAATATTTGCATTCTGCAAAAGAGATGTTTTAACGAAATAAAATACAATGAATTTAATATTAACACTACGTTACTGATCTGCAATTCAAGAAGTTTCATATTTCTAAAATAAAGTTCACGCAAATATTTATTTTTCAACAAATTCAAATTCTAACTGAAAAAAGTGTATTTTTATCGCTTCCAGAGCATTTTTGAGTTTGAAATATTTATTATTTTTCAAAAAATTAGCAAAATTTCTTTGAATGTGTATAATATTTTCTTTATAAATTCTCCTAATCTTAGGTCATTTGATGTCACAATTTTTCATCCTGGAAATCCAAAAATATTCTGCCTTTTTACATGGATTATGGATTAAACCTTGTCAAGATTTCTCTTCCACGGTCAGTAATGGCTGTTAAAAAGATTTAAGAACTTAATTAAACCTTAAATTTAAGTGTAGAGGCATTGGTAGAAAATTCATTAATAGTTGATTTTGTTTAACACTTTATTACCGAATATTTTAGAATTCTCTGATTCTCACCATTTATCTGAAAAAATGTTTAAAGTAATTAAGAATTTAAACAAATTTAAAGATTTTTTTTGCTATAAAGAAAAAGAAGAAGCATTGATAAACCAGGAAATCCTGATATCTGAAAAACAATTACGTCTGATGAAAATAATGCTACACTTGTTACTGCAGCCTCAAATATACAGCATATTTACCTTGAAGGATATTGTCTATAATCATAATTACAAAGGATAATTTTGTATAAATATTTTTAAATCTATGGAAATGAAAAAAAAAAATACATACTCTTTAATACATAGAAAAACAAAAGTTACTCTAATTCTTACCACAAAAAATTGAAACAAAACTTGTTTTTAAGAAATACCAATCTCTGTTTAATCTGTTGTTGGACCCATGGTTCTGTATTGCGATTGAATAACAGGTGTTCTTCCAGATTTGCGTGACATATGAAAATAATTGCTTTGTTGTGAATGTTTTAAAATGTCATACCTCAAGTCATTGTTACTATTGGTTGACAAAAATTTTTATGCAAAGAAATGCATTGGAGATTTAGGGGCGCAAAAGTTTTTCTTCCTTTCTCACGATTTCAACAAGATCCGTCTAGTGAAAATGAGAAATTAAGCTAACCAAATTCATCCATTTCCATTATTCTTTCCCTACCTTACTATATCAAATCGAAATTAGAAATTCAAAATTTGACAGCAGAATGTTAGAGAAATTTATTGAATTCCAGCTTTCTTCTCGCCAGACTGTTCTCAATGCGTTTCCTAACTTTGTCATCAGTGCCCATTCTAATTAATGTAATGTTATAAAGAAAACTGTCTAGTGTTGGCTATTCTTCTCTCTTATCCACGATCCATCTGATCTAAAACTACCTTCAGACGGAGGTTTTTTTCTGAAAGTATGCGTGGTAGAAATGTTCGCGTATTATTAATAAAGAAAGTTTGTACTTGCGAAATTCAATTTTTTGCGAGTAATAATCTGCGATTACATACAGCATTGATTAATTGAAATTTAATCTCCCTTTTTAAACACTGCATTAACAGAAAGGGAAATAAATGAAATTTCCAAAACTTTTCTAATGATATTCGGGCATATATTTAATATGCTTTTAGTATGTATTGGGTATAAAATTAGATTCAGAAATCAAATTTATTAAGTATATCGATTATACAATTTCTCAATACGAGCATTTATGCTCTAATAATATGAGCATTTTTGCAATAATGCCTAAAATATATCTGATAATATTCATTTACTTTTTTTAATTGCTTATGAATATTAGCTTAACAATTCTTATATATATCTTAGCGTTCTTGCAATGGATTTATTTAAAGAATCTCTTATCAAATTTTCTAGCTGCATATGTTTCAGATATAATGAATTTAACGCGTTTCAACTCTTTTAAAGGTCAGCGCATTTCTGTGAATGTTGCAGTTTAAATTTTATATTTCCAAAATACTTTATCCCACATTTTGAGTGAAATATTGTCAGATTCATTCTACAAAAATTTTATACTTAATTTTAATGTAAATTTTCAGCTTGAGAAAAAAAATACGACAGCGTCGAAACATTGTTGCTATTTGTTTAGTTTAGCAAAGTTGGGATTACAAAATATCTGGCCCCATCATATTATTCAAATATTGTTTATGGATATAGAAAATGTTTTCCTGTTCTCGAATTTATGCGTTGGGGGTGTTGATTTGCCCATTGAAGAATGAAGACCCCATCACTCTATAGATTGTTCAATGCGCAGTTGTGTCAACCATCATTCGAGAAAGGAACTGAAGTGCAAAGGTTTTACGGACTTCTAAATTCCCGTCCTGTAACTTGCAGACTTGATTTTATGCGTATAAAATGAAAAGCCGGCCTTAATATATTGCGTATAGTTGAATCCAGATCACGGAGCACAGTTGGCAAACTTACACTATTATGCGGAGACTGACTGCTAACTGACCACGTGAACGGTTGCAAAAGCTTTGATGCGGTAAAAATGATTTCTTTCTCCTTTCACCTGGAAGAAAACAAAATTTCCCAGTTTTATTCCAATTTTTGTATTATTTTCTATTATTGGATACTTGCAGACATTGGACTTCTTCGTGTCTGATCCATACGATGAAATTCCTGTAGAGCTACAACGGAGTTCTGGTTCTTGCGGAATAATTTCATTAATAGCACTTTTCATGCATCGTAGGCATAGCAAACCGAGAAAAAAAAACTACCGGACAGGAAAAATAAACATTCCTTCTATTCAAAGAAAAACAGTAATAAATCTGGTTATTATCTGGAAGGTATCCCAAATTTATAACACAATCTATAGACTATTATATCTTTTTTTAAAGTAAGTATTCACTATAGAAAAAAAGTCAAAAATAGAATTTCAAACAAAAGGTACATTTTTAAAAACAACTTAACATCGATTATGAAAATATTGCAATATGAGCAGGAAAATTAAAATTCAGATACGTTTATGATTAAAGTAACAAACACTGATCTTTAAACCCCTGATGAAACGTAAATTAAAAATAAATCTAATTTCTAAATAAGCATGAGAAATTAGATTAAGAATGGATTGTTTCTAATTATTAAGCATGATAAGCTACAATAAAAAATCAATTTTATTTATTTATTTTTGGAAAAAAAATGTTTGGAAAATTCGGATAATTAATTATATAAATTATTTAAAAGAAAAAAATGTTTCCCATATTTCAGCACAATATAGCCAACTGGATATGGCTTTACACCTGTTTTCAACCATTTATACCTCTTTGTTAACCTTTCTTTATCACCTATCTATAGTAGCTATGATTAAAGAGGTAGAGCATTAATTACCTGTGGAATTATTCTAGTCGAACAATTTTTTAATTCTAGTTAAGAACTTTTTCATATTTTTCTGCCTCGTGAGCCGACGTATTGCAACTTTCATTAATTGATTATAATTAATTTAAATGTAATATCAAAACTTTCATGTAAATGGCCGAATATCCATGAACCTGATACTCCTATACGGAAATAACCAGATTACTTAAATGTATTTTGCAATTTCATCAAATCGAGATTAGTATTAATTTTAAAATGATTGTTTATTCGTGAGAGTTTGATTATTAGTACATTCTATTCGAATGTACTAATAAATACGGAGAGCGCTGCACTACTTAAACATATGATAAGCGAAAGTAGAGAGGCAAATAATATCGCTGACCTTTACATTAATTGTAAATACTTAAATTGCTTTTAGTAATAATAATAATGCTAAAAATTGATAACAATTACTTTACAATTTAGCATTTACAATTTTTAAGGCGTTCCAGCAACAAAATGTGCAGTTTAGGATTTTTTTATTACAAAAGTAACACCTGCATCAATCTTTGAAATTTAGACTGCTTTAAAAGACAAAATTCAATTGCTACTGTTTACTTTGAGCGAATAGAAATAATTGGAGGTAAAGATTAACTTAAAAAATATAACTTTGTATTTTAAAAATAGTTGAACTATGGGTATGAATTACATTTAATATAATAACTATATACTATAATTATATATGTATATATTATATATGAATAAATTAGATGGCGCTGCTTGTAAAACAAAAAGACGCATTTCTTATGCTTAAAATCATCTGCTAATCGTATCCAAGTGCCATTAGTCACAACACAACAACAACGACTTTGTATAAAGAATTTTTATACTTTTACATTTTTTAGTACACAATTAGGACTTATCTATCTTGAAAGTAATGCCAAAAGTTTTAATAATGGGTCATTTTAAAAGAATTCTCTAACTTCTTTCATTCAAAAGATTTTCTTAAAATGTTTTATTTATTTAATGAGTAATTTCTTATCTTTTATTCTAATCCTGCATTCGAAACTCTCTAAAAATGTGATAATAGACCAAAAATTAGATTCTTTTTTACAAAAAATGCTTATTGCATCTGCCAAATATTTGTAACATTAAAAATAGCATGCAGCACTCGAATTGTAACAACCTTGAACTTTATTCTACTAGGCTTTAAAGAAAAGGTGCTGATAGACAAGTTAGTATACATACATATTCTTGTTAGTGAGACTACACTAGTAATATACTTATTAGTTGATTAAACAGAACTCCAATTATTAAAGTCTAGCGATGCTAAATAATAAACTGGAAGATCATTTCTTATCAACTTGGAAATATACTCATAAGTAATAGTTTATATAGCAGTTGAAATGCTTTTCAGGTAGGACAAAGATTATGTTTTGTATAAAATTTTAAGAACATTAGTTGCCAACCTACAGTATTTAAAAATATTTTTGGCAATGGAAATTCTTTAATTTAGGTATAGAACTACCATCTTGTTGAGCCTAAGCTTTCAGCTGTCTTTCTGTCTTCATTTGTGTGACAATACTTCACCTCATTAAAAAAGTAGTTTCATAGTTTGCATGAGTTTCGATAATCCCATATGCAGATTTTGTAGGCATTAGTTTAAATTTCAAAATTATTAAGACATTTTTATCGACAGACTAACCAGATAAATTTATCTTTTGGCGGGTTTTTTTTGGGGGGGGGATGACAGAAGGTGAGGACTATAGAATATATTTCATTTATTTCTTCATAAGTATGAAATTTAAAAATTATTCAGAAGTAGATTTAAATAAATTAGTAAAATCAAATAATTGAAAATTATTATTTAGCTCATATTTAACAAACATTAAAAAGTCATCGTTATATACTGTTTTCCAAATTAAATATTATCATCTGAATGAGGAAGAAGGTGAGCTACAAAGCGGTTTAAGAATTTGGCAAAACTGAAATTTCGAAGTATTTAGCTATCAATAACACAAAAAAGGGAATTTATTTTTTTTCTTGTATGAATTCTATAATTGTTACCTAATGTTAATTGAAATTAAAATTAAAAATTATAATTTAAATGATAATTTTAAATGATTAACATGATAATTAAAATTTAATTTTAGTTTGGCGCCCTGTGACAGATAATTGAATTAAAAAAAAAAACTTTAGGAAGTTACTGTTTAATGTATTCCTAAAAACACACTACGATACTTAAATTCGCTTAGACAAAAGGATGTCCTTAAAATTATATATCGTATTTTAATTAATACGATATCTCTTTTAGTTTACTAATGATATTCCAATGATGGTTGATATAGAATTTTGATTAAATATGATTATTACTTTTATAATCAAAACTGGTTTATCTAAACAAAAGTTTTAAGTATTTTTAAACATTTATTATAAAGGAGATCAAACACTGCAAGCATTCGCAAATATAAAATATCTAAAATATACCATCATTGATTGTTTTCTAAATAGCAGCGTTTTAATAGTTAACTTCTGTCATCGGTCGTGGACATTAAAGTTCGATTTCTTCACCCCTGCTTCCATCATTCTTAGTGCCCTCTTTATTCGGCATATTAATCATTTCTTTAATCATTCCATCATATAATCATTCCTTTCAAGATAACTCAGTGTTATATCATTGATAGCAATGTCAGTTTATCTTTAAAATGTAAAAAGGTATTATTATTATTTATTACTTTTTATAAAGAAAGTGTCTATTAAATTAATCCTTCGTCTACCAGGAAAAAGTGCAATACAAATTAATTTTATGAAAATAAAAATGGCAATTTTTGCATCAGTTTTTTATCTTCAGGATTTTTTTTTGAACAAGAGTATTCTCAGAAAATATGACTTTACATTTTAACTGGAAACATTTAGAATGAGTGATATAATATAAAATTTAAGTGGTTTTTATTAATATATCATAGCATTTTATTTTAAATATTATCATAGCAGTTACCAATGCAACACCTTTATAATCATTTTTAGAATAATACACGATCCCAAATTATTTACGTATCAAAAATTCTCATTCAATGCAGCACTTTCCATCGATTTTCTCAGGAATAATTTTCGGGGCCTGCTTCTCCTTTATAATAAATGTAGACACCTTTGATTCTTGTTTCTTCATGTCTCTTTTTCATCAAAATTATTTAAAATCTGATTTTCCATTAAGTGCGTTTAGTCTCAAGCATTCCATGATCTGCAATTTCTTCCATTATCGCTTCCATGCAACCCCTCATCAAAACTCTGTCAAAACGCTTCCATATATAATGACGTTTTGCTGATGTTTAATTTACTACAATTAATTGATCATATTTTTCCGATGTCAACTTTCACTGAATCTCAATATTTTTGAAGAATTCTACATTCATACGATGTAAAAAAGTTGAATTTTTTCTCTTTTTTTCTAATAAACAATTTAGCGTAAGTACGTTTTAATTTTATTAAGAAATTATGCATCTTCTTTGGGCTATGCCGGCATATGGGCATGACCATTAAACATACAAAGGGAAATTTCATCTGCTTAAAATCAATTGATGTTGATGGTTACTTCTGATTATTCAAAAAAAAAAAAAAAACTGCGTGAACAAGAAATAATTTACTCTTTAATTGAGTTTTCTATAGGATAAATATACATGGCAAGAAACAATTTTTCTCGAAAAAACGAAGTTTGGATAAAAATACTTCATTACATCAAAAGTATTGTACACAGATTAACGCGGGTTATTCTTCTTTATTTCACTTGATATTTGAACATCACGAACTTTCATATAGCATGACAATTCTTGCTATATGACAATTTTGATTTGCAAACCTTTATTGCATAAGTAAAGCAAGTTACAAATCTTGCGCGAATTTTGAAACAGCTCTGTTTACGTCTTAAAATTCGTAGTCTCATTTTTTTAGCAATTGATAAAAGAAAAACCTAAATAGACATAAGAAATATTTTTTCATGACAATATTCTGATATTTTTTATTATTTTTTTAGAAATATATTTAAAATTTTAACTTTTTTTTTCTCTAGAGATTTCAAAATAACTCCATCACATTAATTGAAACAAAAACAAGGGTGTCTATTATTTTAAGTTCCAAAAAATATTGATTGAAACAAAAACAATGTGTTACAGAAACAATGTGTTACAGAAAAGTTGAAAAGAACGATACCTTCTCATTTTGGAAATTTTTAACAATCAGTGAAACAATTTGAATACTTTTATTATAATTTGCTGATAAAACAATGCACTAGTTGACTTTTGTTCCCTACCACTGTGTACTGCAGTGTACTGCAGCATAAACACTTTATAAGAAAATAATGACGTCGTTAGGTCAGACCTTTACGTCAATTCGAATGTTCTTGTTTGAGCAGTGTCCATGAAAGGGCGACTGCAATCATTCATCTGCAAAATCAGCTCTAATTTATTTGGCGGTGTCATAGAATAATTAAAGCTAGGCTGTATTGATCACTATATTTGGTTACTTTGTCGGTTAAGGTACAATGGACGTTGAAAACAAATTTTCTCAATTTTTGAGGTATTGTTTTGAAATTTTCAAAGTAAATGCATTTTATCAATCTAATGCATCAATAAAAATTTGATCAAAATTTATTGATAACTTTTTAATTTTTTTGGAAAAAAAAGAAAAAAAATTGAAAATATTGCAGAATTTCAAATTGTTCCATGCGCATAAAAATAGAACATAAATTAACTATTTCATTGTTTTCAGATACATTTTTTAACTCTACAAAATATTTTGCATGCTTAACTTAATTCAAAATATGATTTTTCTTTTAAAACTTGGCATTATTGACTTTGTTTGAAAATTTAAAAAAAAAAAAACAATGCAATAATATTACTTGAGGTCTTCCATAAAAAAATATAAACCACATAATTTATCTATAAATGCAAAATTATATTATCATATGTTCATACAGCATAAGATAAAAGTTTCAGAGTTGTAACTAAAAATATAATGCGCATGGAATATTTGAAAATTTGGACAGCATCATAAAATTTCAATTTGAGAAAAAGCTAAAAATGCATTTAAATGATTCCTACAGACCAGAAAAATAATTAAAACAACTTCAATTTGTTAAATAATTGTGTTTATTAAAAACATTGTTTGTTTTATGTAATAAATACATCCATAGATTTATAATATATTTGTAAGAATTCACAAGGCATATAAAGGAAATACTTCTAGTGAAGCAAAACCAACTCCTTTTTTTTCATTAAAAAAATTCAAATAAAAATTAAACTTGCTTAACAATATTTCATTAGCCACAAATATTAATTTATATTCATATAACATTTTTAAACTATATATGCAGCCATAAACAAATATAATACAAAATTTGAAGCAAATCAAATACACCTGCTGCATAAATTATATCCTCATGTTTTTCTTCTAATTTGATAAGTTTCCTGACATTCATGACAAAAAATATTCTTCAAAAAAGAATACTAAAGTGTTTGCACAGAACAATGTAATTATTATACACAATTTTAAGATGATGAATTCACTATTTCAGGTTTATTGCATTTGGTAGAAGCTTCCAAAATGTCATTACAATTGCCTGGTTATGAATCAAAGAATTTCTTTGTCCATCATATCTTAGCATTTTCAGACTTTGTATGCTTTTATTTGGACAACTTATTAGGCTTTCGGAAGTGAAAACTGATTAAATTCTTTTTAAAACAAAACTTACAAAAACAAAAAAAGATAATTAAAAATAGAGTAAATATCAATTTTGAAGCTGAATAGAACTGCTTTTGTATCTAACTTCAAAGAAACTAAAACGAGCAATTCGAATATGAAATGTACGACGAACAAATAAACAAACCAAAACAAACAACAAAAGAAAGAAAAAGTAGAAGTTTTTAACACCTGCCTAAGCAAAAACAACAGCATAAAGACAGATTCAAAAATAAAATCCACTAGCAGCGCTTGGAGGAAATCAAAACTTTTTACAGCAGCTGTCCAAATGAAAACAAGTGGGCGTGGCATCCTAATGAAACGCTGATATTGAGCAAACGAATTAAGATATCAAAATAATTTTTGTTCCAAACGATAACTTACAGTTTAAATATATATAAAAGATCAAAATAAAAATATCGCAAATTTCATCGTTTTTTTTAAATTTTCATCTTCCATTGTACCCTTAAACGATGTTCATATGAACAAGAGTTTTATTACTTACGTGTAATTAAGATTATTCGTTCATGCACTTTTTCGATACATTGGAGCATCTATTGAAAAACAGGTATTTGATATTTTAAGGAAGATTTACTGCTGATTTTGACATTTAGTGTTATATGTACTTGGAAATATAGAAATAGAACAACACGCAGTCATTTTTTCAAAATCTTTTCCTCAACGTTTAACCTCGATCTTTGCCTTCAGCTGTGATTCTTTCTTCATCTATCTCCTTTGCCAAGACAATTCATCTTTATTTTGCAACCCTTTTAAGAGCATTCCATTAAGGAATTTTACTGTCATTCGTTTTTTAATGAGTCATGTTGAACATTCAAAAGAACTTCGTGACTTAAAAATTCCCTTTCTTCCAGTTCTTTTAAAGCCTTTTTCCGGTTTCGAGAAATTGGGCAAAAGTAATATTTTAAAAGGTGTTCATTACAAATAAGTAAAATGTGATTTGTCCAGTTCTTTTAGGGGAGCCATACTTTCTCTTTAGTCCAGTTAATGTTTGGAAAACTAATCTTTTTACTTATTTTCATTATTCTTATTAGATTTACACATTGTTGTCAATATTTGATCACAATTGATAGCATTACATCATATTTCTGATAAGTTTTGTCTTAATAATGTAAAAAAGAATCTTAAGCAGAAATATAAAGGAATTTTTTTTTTATTCTTTAATCTATACAAGCTTTGAAAGCTATTTGGGAATGTCTCTCTTAATTACTCAGTATTAACCAATATATCTTGAACATTATATTTTATTTAGAAATTATAAACAAGGTCCCGTGCACAATTTTACAGTTTGAAGCTCTGAATGTTGAAAGATTCCATAATATAACTCTGCGTTGAATTCTAGCATTTGAAATAAAGTCTTTTATTTAATTTTTTCCCCGAAACGCTTCTGTGCACAAGATATTTTCCATTCCTTATAAAGTTCAGTAGTTATTCTTCGAATGTTTAACATGCAATATTTTAGCTTTATTATAAATAAATTAATTAATAAAATTAACAAAAATTAAAATTAAAATTAAATTAATAAAAGTTTTTGGTTTCCGAGTCTTTTCAAATAAGTATTTATAATGTGGCATTGGAAATATATGAGTAATCTGTTGGCACAGAATTGTCTTTTACAAATAACTTCTTGATATTATTCTAAAAATATTCAATTGGACTCTTATGAGATTATTTTAGTTCTTTAAACCAAATCACCTGATCACTTTTAAACAAGCAATCACAGTTTTGACCCAAAACTATAGTCTATTATTATCCGAGTCTTTCTTTGGTTGCTTGTGTGAACATGAAAGTAAATAATAGCACTTTTTGTTTTCAGTTAAATTCGGATTATCATTTATTAAATTTAGGAATTGTTGCTTAAAGGATTTCCATTCTTCTATTCTTCCATTAAACAAAGGAAGAAAAGTTTCCGGGAACTTAATTGAAATCGTTTTATCGTTTATGAAATCTTTAATAATAGCACCATTTGTCGAAGAATTAGAAACAGAAATATTTAATTTGATTTCATGCAAAAAAGATTTGAGTGTTATATCTGTTTTCAATATCTCATCTTCCAGCTCAGATAAACTAGATCCCACCTGAGCAAAATTTTCGTCATACACAGTCCTATAGAATTCGTTTCTGAGTTCTTCAAACTTAGAACTTTTTCTTGACAAAATATCCAGCTGAGCAACCACTGTTGCTTCAGCGAAATTTTTACTTTTTTCGATGAATCCACGAAGTTTTGTCAATTTTCCTCCGATACTCCCTTTCTTTCTATTTAAGACCACTAAATCAATTGTCATGTCTAACTAATTTGGATGGATAACAAAATTGAAATATAGTTCGCTCAAGTTTCGACGGACCAAAAATTGTTGTGGAAACCGATGATCACTCCACATATGATGATGAGAACGAATTGATAATTAAGCTATTAATTGCCAATTGATGATAAACTAAGAAATTACGAAGCTTCTATAAATTCTTTTCGTTTTCCATAGAAGGGGCTCGAAGTACACCCCTACCAACTGTATATATCGCGTTCCTAGTTCCAAGCTCGTAAAGGGCGGGTTATGAACTGCAGAATGACAAAAAAGAGCAACCTCAGAAAATGGGCTCGCCAAATTGGCGAGTTGGTAACAAAGTATTGAATAACCTTTTTTCTTCTTCTTTTTCTTATCTCCATCATGGTCTGATGGAGTCAGACCAGATCAAATAAACCATTGACTCTGGGATGGTCGGTGACTGTTCCAAGGAGATGAATAAAGGCAGTTGAGGATGTGAGAGGGCGTGGAACCAGGAAGAGTTGGGATTTAGGACAAAGGGGAAAGGATTTCTTTCACCCAAAGACATTTTAAGTGTCAGCTGGCAAGTCGCGAAATACAAATATGAGGTGACCTACCTCCTGAGATGGAAAGAAAGAAACTTGGGTGTGGCCCCTTGTACCAGTTGTTTGATGGAAGAACCAGTCAGGCTTCTGTGGTGGCAGATTTTATGATGGAGAAAAGCTCTATCTAGGTCACTTTGTTAAAGAATACCCCCACGTAGAACTAGGAGACGACTTCAAAGTGGTGAGGGAGTGTCCCTGGGCGGAGTGGGTGATGTACGTTGGGAGATTATTCTCCTGTTAGGGCCGTCCAAGGCATGAAGGCCACTCCACTATACTCAGCTAATAACCTGCAGGCAAAGGCGCCAAGACAGACTTCTACCACTGGTGCTTCACTCAAAAGAAACCGCATCTACTCTCAAATGAGCCGTTAGATTCAACTTTTTAATGCTGCATCATCCGTCGTGCAGAATAATTATGAACGCGCTCAGGGTTTTGGCAGAGGGCCCTGTCTGAAAAGTAAGAACAACCTTTAAACCAACCGATCACAGTTTTGACCCTAAACTATAGTTCATTGTTATCTAAGACTTTCTTTGGTAGTTTGGGTTCACGGAGTTAATAATTGGATAGAAGTTGGCTGAAAAAGTTTTCCAGTCAATGATCTTTTCATTTGGAACAGAATATTTAATCAATTATAGTGCGCCTGTGTCTTTAATAAAAACACTGGATCCGATCACCCATAGACATATATTTTTGCAGTCACAATTTTCCTCTGTATACTAATGAAAAACTCTATTCTATATTCGATACTTATATCTGAAGTTCTTCCAAACAGTGTTGCTTGTCTATTTACACTGCCAATTCTAAGTACTTGTCATTACTTTTGTTCGCTGCCGTGATGTACGTGGTGGTAGATTATGCTTGAAATTATTTATCTGTGTCTCACTTTTGGAATTGAAGATATCTGAATACATATTTCTGTAAAGAATTCGTAAAAAAAATACTGCTACGAAATTCCCTCGCGTGTTCAAAAATGTAAAATCCTGCCATTTCTAAATATTGATATGATTAAACTTTGCTCACTTTTCGTGTGAATACAAATGACAGTCCTGTTAATGAAGTGTTGTTAACTCATTTCATACATGAAAAACTGATGCATGTATATTTGCTTCAAGCTTTGTTTCCCAATGAATTTCGTCACCTTAATGTATAGCAAATATAAACTTTTGGAGTTAAGTTGCATGCAGGTTATAGGATTGGAAATCACATAATCCACTAATTATATAGTGAGATTAAATACGATAGACTATCTAGTGAATATTTAAAATACAATTACTGATCTGTAATTAAAGAAGTTAATTATTTATGTAATACATTTTTTTACAAATATTTATTTTAAAAGAAATTCAAATTTCAAATGAAAATACAAGTGTGTGAGTTTTTTGTTAGCAGCGTATTTTTGAGTTTGAATATTTCTTTTTTCGAATCGTTAGCAAAATTTCTCTTAAAGAGACTAGTAATTTTCTTTGGTCTAAATTCATATTCTCCGTAATCATTTGATTCATCATAGAAATCTTTAAATATTCTGCCTTTTATGTGGATTAAGGGTTTTAGATCATTATTATTTGTCCCCACACTGTCTGTAATGACTGTTAAAAATATTTAAGCCCCTTGTAGTGGTATTTGCAGAAAATTTCTTAATACTCGGAGTTTTACTTAATATTTTATCATCCGATGCATTAGAATTTTCTACCACCTCTACCTTCATCAAAATAAATTTTTAAAGTAATAACAAATTTATTTGAATTTTTCAAGCTTTTTTGCTGAAGAAATTAAAGAAATATTGAGAAACCGGGGTAAACTGCTCGTGTTACTGTTCGTGCAGGTTCAAATATACAACAGATTTTGGTTTCAAGGACATTTTATATATTTATGATTACATAGAATAATTTTTGTACAAACATTTTTTAATCTATCAAAATGAAGGAAAAAATGAATACTTTTAATGTAGAGAAACTGAATAGTTACTGCATTTCCGACCACAAATAAATGCAGAAAAAATAGGTTATAGGCGATAATAAAGCTGTTTTTTTCTGTCGATTTCAACTTTGCCAGGATTTGTCTTTTAACAACAGGTGTTCTTCCAAGAATACCTATGATGTGAAACGAGTTGCTTTAGTAGTTGCCTAAGTTTTTTTTTATGTGCCCAGTAGCTTTATGTGCAGAGAAGGTTCACTTGCTTTCTCACGTTTTGAATGAGATTTAAATCCCTTTAATTAAGCTAAAAAATTAAGATAGTTAAATAAATCCAAGTTCTTTATTTTTCCTTTAATCTCTTATATAAATACGAAATTAACACTTTGGTGACCGGCAATTTTACACAGAAACTATGTCATGTCACAGGCTAATTTTTTGTAATTGAATATGAAAGTAAAACGTTCTAAAAAAACCCCAATGAATTTTGCTGAATTGCAACATCAAAAAGTTCTTCGCCGATACGTTCCATCATGGAAATTTTTGGAATGTTACTAAAATTCTAAAAAAAATGTAAATACTAGGAAAAGTAATTTTTTTGTTATAGAGCGGACAAGACTAACGCGATACGCTAAGTTTTTGCAATGTTCTATATCGCAATCGGTGTTATAAATTGAAACAGATAATGCAAGTGCAATGACGAGTTAACTTGTCACCGGTCAACAACGCTTGGACATGAAAAGACGAGTTTACTCGTCACCGGTCAGCAAAGTGTTAAGACAACAAAATTTCACCATTGGAAATGTTAGCAGAATCAAATTTAACTCCATCTTTTTTTTTTCAGTAGACTGTTCCTAATGCATTTCCTAAATAAGTCATCAGGTTCCATTCTAATTAATAGATTGTTATAAAAAAACTGTCTCTTAAATATTCTTCTGCAATAATCTTCTCTCTTATACACGTTCCATCTGTTCTAACACAAATTTTGTTTGTGTTTTATAAATGTTCGCATATTAACAGTAAAGAAAGACTGTGGGTTATGAAAATTCTATTTTCAGTTGTCTGGGTGTCAAAATCTGCATTTACTTACAACATTGATTAATTGTAATTGATTATCCTGCTTTAAAGAATTGATTGCCTGAAAGTAAAGAAGTGGACAATTCTAGAAGTTTTCTTAACATATCAAACGCTCTAAAAAGAAATTGCCAATTAAAATAAATTCAGAAAGCTGCAGGATTTTTTAAATATTATTTAGGAAAAATTAAGTTTAAATCTCTAATGAGTGTTTCTTAAGGAGAT
The DNA here is from genome assembly GCA_026289955.1 of Argiope argentata. Lineage (NCBI taxonomy): Eukaryota > Metazoa > Arthropoda > Arachnida > Araneae > Araneidae > Argiope > Argiope argentata. Next base: position 56,095 of record JAOUZG010045421.1, on the reverse strand, counting down.
TAAACTTTGTATAGTTAATTAAAATAAGAAAATGCAAAAAACAGATAAAATTTCACAAAATGAAAATTGTAAACACATTATTATTAATTTAATAATTAAAAGAAATTTGTTTAAAGGGAAATAAGAAGAATTTTTCAAAATTGTTTAAAAAATAATTTGAATTCGCATCTGCTTTTTAATGCAACACGAATCATTTTCATTTTTAAAATAGGAGAATAATGAATTATGTTGTTCTCCCTGTAATTTAAATCACATTATTCACATTTTAACAAATTTCCTATTTAGAGCACTTAATGCAGTTCTAGTTAAAAAAAGTATTTATTAGTTGTTGTTGTTTTTAAATTTTTTGACAGTTCTATTGAAAACGTGTTAAAGATTATCAGTAGATGTGTCGAAACCTTCTTAGAAATTTTGTTCTTTTAAGAGGAAAATCTTTTTAACAATATCGGATTTTAAAAAGTAAAAATCGCGATATTATATATACAGCTTTTGAAAAATATTATTTTATAAAAGATGAAAATTTTTATAACGAATGAATAAGCATACCTTTTTATAAATTCAAAAGATTAATTTATATCCAGCCTTTTTTTGTTCCTAAGTAGTTTTATATATTCAACCCAATATTTATAGCATTAGTTGGAAAATTTTTTTAAACCTCAAACATTGCATTCAAATTTTTCTCTAGATAAGTAAGATATATTTATAAAATTTTAAATTCTTTTCTTAAATTTAATATATTTACTTCGATTCAGTTCAGTTTTTCTTCGATGAATTTCTTAATTTTTATGTCTGACAATGCATAATTTTTCGAAAGGTTCTTACACGGCATAGAGGATAAACAAACGTTAATATTAAAATTGCTATATTACTGAAATACATACTTTTAAATCTTCTAACATGAATATTAATTAAAATCTTATAATTACATTTTTAAAACCGGTATCAT
>JAOUZG010045421.1:22371-54749 GCA_026289955.1 Argiope argentata | reverse complement strand
AGTATAGATAAGAGTAGCTTCAGCGGGAATTGCGTTTATAGTTTCCAGGGCAGACTGTCGCAGCAGAGCAGGAAATGTTACAATATGTTACAAATGTTACAATATGAACTGGAAATTTAAAATTCAAACAAATTTGTGATTAATGTAATAAACACTAAACTAAGTACATCAAGAAAATATGCATTAAAATTAATTTTAACTTCTAAAAAAATTAGAAATTAGATTAAGAATGGAATATTTGTCATTGTTAAGCATAATAAACTACAATAAAAAATGTAAGCTTTTTTGGGAAAAATGTTTGGAAAATTCGGATAATTATTTATATAATTATAAGTACAACTTAAAAAAAAAAGAATAATTATTTCTCAAATTTCTGTTCAATATGGACTACTAAATGGAGCTTTACATCTTTTTTCAACCATTTATACACCTTTGATGCTATCACTCATATTTACCTTCTCTCAATTAAATAGACCTCAATTAAATACCTTCTCTCAGTTAAAGAGGGAGAGAACCTTACCCTTAGAATTATTCTAGTCAAAAAATTTTAATTCTCGTCAAAAACTTTTTAATTTTTTTCCTTCTCGTAAGCCGACATATTGGAATTTCCATTAATTAATTTTAATTAATTTAAATGCAACATCATAAGAAAAATTTAATCTAACTGGCTCATGGAAAGTCTATCTTACAGAGTATTCTTGAACATGATACACCAAACCGGAAGTAACTAGATAACATAAATGCATTTTGCAATTTTATCAAATGTAATTCCGTATTAATTGTTTAAATTTAATCTTTAAAAGGATTTTTTATTCGTGGTTCTAAGCATTTATGAGTATTTGATTAATCATTTAAAACCACAAAAAAATGATAAATGCAATTCATTATATTTCTTTGACGTTGCTATTTTTACAAATAGGTATCAATATAAAAGAATAAGAAGATGTACAAAATTCATACTTGATTTCATTCGAATGTACTAAGAAATTTTGATAGTACTGCACTGCGTAAGCATATAATAAGTGGAAGTAGAGATGTAAATAATATCAGTGACCTTCACATTGATTGTAAATACTTAAATTGCTTGTAGTAATAATAATAATGCTAAAACATTGATAATTTTTTTCTTCCAATTTAGAGCTTACAATTTTTAAAGGCCGATCCAGAAACAATGTGTGCAATTTATAATTCTTTGTTTCAAAAGTAACACTCGTATTAGTCTTCGAAATGTAGACTTCTTTTAAACCCGAAATTCAAATGCTTCTGATTCCTTTAAGCGAATAAAAGTAATTGGTTGTAAAGATTAGCTTTAAAAGTATAAATTTGCAATTTATAAATAATTTAACTGTGGGTGCGAGATTTATTTATTATATTAAATATATACCATGAATATATGTGCATATATTATATATGAATACATGAATAAAGATGGGAAAATATAAAATAAATGAGGTTATTTAACTATTTTAAATTTAACAAATTTTTATACTTTTACCATTTTTTTAGAAATAAATTGGAACTTATCTATCTTTAAAGTACTGCAAAAGGTTTTAATAACAGTGCTTTTTGAAAGCATCTTCGGACTTGTTTCATCAAAAAAGACTTTCTTAAAATATTTGAATCAATTTATAAGTAATTACAAATCTTTTATTTTAATCCAGCATTCCAAACTCTTATAAAATATGATAATGTGTCAAATGTTATTATTTTTTTTAGAAAAATGACGTACTACAGCTGCTCTATACTTATAACATTATTCTTAACAAGGAACACAAGTTGTTCTTCCAGGTAATACTCTGTTTTCAATAACCTTGAACTTCCAGCTGTCATGCATTAAGAGTTAGGTGTTCATAGACTTATTAGTATACATACATATTTTTGTTAGTTAAACTACACAAGTATATCTCAGTAATTAAGCTAAACGAAACTACAGAGTTTAAAATCTATTGGTGCTGAATAATAAAAGGATGATCATTTCAGTTCATAACACGTAATCACAATTGCAAGCAATAGTTTATGTAGCAGTTGAAATGTTTCTTAGTCTGTGCGTTACATAGTAAAGATTATGGACTATATAAAATTTTAGGAACCTTAGCTGCCAACCTACAGTATTTAAAAAAATTGCTCGACAATAAAAATTCGAGGTGATTAGGGGTATACCTAGTGTTTTATTGACCCTAAACTATCAGCTGTCTTTCCGTTCTTGTCTGTGTAGGTAATACTTCATCACATTAATGAAGTAATTTCATAATTTAGTAAAATAAAATAAATGAAAACTATTATTTAACTTATATTTAGTAAGCATTAAAAAGTAAAGTCATCGTAATATATTATGTTCAAGATTTAATTTTATTATTTGAACGAGAAAGTAAGTGAGCTACAAAACGGTTTAAAAATTCGGCAAAACTGGGATTTTTTGGGTATTTAGCTATTGGTAATATAAAAAAGAAAACTCTCATTCTTTCTTTTATAAGAAGGTAATTAATTTATTGAAAAAAATCGTCCTGAAATTTTAAGACGAAAAATCGTCGTGAAATTTTAAGATAATTTATTAAAAAAATCTTTACGGAGGTGTATTTGAGGGCTTTCATAACAACATTCTAAGCTACCAAAATTCATTTAGAAGTTGTACTTTAAAAGATGCAGGCTTGCTGGCACAGAGGTAGCGTGTCTGCCTCGTGTTCTGGAGGTCCCGGGTTCGAGTCCCGGTTTAGGCATGGTTGTTCTTCTGTGTGCTATCTGTGAGATGTGTGAATGTGCCCCCCCTGTAAAAAGAGGCTGTGCAAGCGTATGTGTGTGTGTGTTTCATCTTCATATGAGCTAGAAGTCAGACTTCTGCCCTCGGGTGCTCAGGGGTTCTTACCCTCAGAAGCTACTGCACCCCTCTTTCCGCGGTAAAAAGTGGACACGACATCATCATCATCACTTTAAAAGATAAATCAATGTATTTGAAGTAGAGATATATCTGTTTCAGTTTACTAGTAATATTCCTATGTTATTTTATAAGAAATTTTCATAAATTATCTTCATCGCTTTTAGAATAATATGAAGTGTTCCAAACATTGTAAACAATCAGAAATATAAAACATTCAACTACAACATTCGTGTTTTCTAATCAGCAAAATTTTAATTGGTGGATTCCTTCATCGACCGTGGACATCCAAGTTCAATTTCTTAGCTCAGCTCTTCATCATTCTTTACGATTTCTTTATTTGGCAACGGTATTAAACATTCCGTTCAAAATAACAACACATAATATCAATAAGAGCAATGTGATTTTTTTAATGAAAAGTGAATTACTATCATTAATTTCTATATAAGTAGAAAAGGTCTGTAAAATCATTCATTCGTCTACGAAAAAAGAGCAATAGAAATGAATTGTAAGGAAATAATAGTGTAAGGGTAGTAATTAAGGCAGTAATTAAGCATCGGGAATTTCTTTTTTTAAAGAGTATTCTCAGCAGATATGACTTAATATTTCAACAGGGAATATTTTCAATGAGTGCTATAATGTATAAAATTTATGTTATCTGTCGCAATGAGAGTGCGTATTAAATACCTTTATCGCAATCACAAATGAAACAATTTTATAATCATTTTTAGAATAAGATATGAGCTCCAACCATGCATATTTACGTATCAAAAATTATCATTCAAATGCTGCAATTTCTAGCATTTTTCGTAGGAATAGTTCTCAGGGGACCTTCATATGACCTATAGAAACCATTGAAATGCGATGAATTTTCCTTGAGATCTTTCTTTTAGTAAAAATGTTAAGCATCTAAATGTTTTACTTAATATGAGGTAAAGGGAAAGAGTAATTTTTTATCTTTCAGTTTTTTTCAAAAAAAGTATTTAGAATTTATTAATCAAGAGAGCCGCATGATATACAATTTTTTTCATTTCCATTGCCACTTTTTTGTAATACATCCTTGAAATCTCCAACGAAACTTTTCAACCTACGATATAAACGTTTTGCTGAAGTTCAACGTGCTGCAATTATTTATTTATATTTTTCCATTGTTTACTATCACTTCATTTCAATATTTTTAAAGAATTCTTCATTCATGCAATTTAACACAGTTGAAATTTTCTGTTGGTTTCGCTCAACCATTTAACATAATCCTGGTTGGATTTTGTTCAAAAATTATACTTCTTCTTTTAGACACTGTGTAACGCCGGCTTTTCGGAAGGAGCTTTAAATAAACAAAGGGAAATTTAATTTGCGTAAAATTGGTGGAGTTTGATGTCTGCTTTTTAATATCACAAAAAATTACATTACCAAGGAATTATATACGCTGAAATCAAATTCTTCTCCGAGATAAATGGTACATGGTAATTAACCATATTTTTCTCGAGAAGTCTGAACTTTATATTTTATTACATTAAAAATATCCTTCAAGGACAAAAGTTCATTATTTTATTATCAATTCTATTTATTCAGGACTTTTAATTGGATTTTCCTTAATTCTTTAAATGCAACTAATTTAGACGAAATCGACAGTAAAAGCCTAAATAGAAGATTACGTTTGATTCAAAAATTGCAACATAATTAAAAAACGATATTTCGAAATTAATACTGCACTTTGTTAGTCCATAAAGGTCACAGCCGAAAGGAATCTTTAAACATGGAAGATGTAATTCTCCTTGAACCTGATCGAAAACGCCTTCACTGGCTACTGGAAATGATAACTGAGCTTCTCCCTGGAGCAGGTGGACATTCAAGAGTCTCCAGAGTAAGAACCACTCATGGAGAAAAAAAAATAAGACCATTTCAAAGACTTTATTGTTCGGAAATCAGTAGTTCTGAAGAATTGCCACTCATTGCTCTGCAAACGGACAAAAATACAAACACTCAACATCCTGTAATTCCAAATGCTCCATTTCAAGATTCCAATGAAAATAATGATTATATAACCAAAGTAGTTTCCAATGTTGTCACTGAAGCTGATCGACGTATTAAAATTCCAAATAGAATCTATTAACAAATTTTGGTGCAATTTCAGTGACTCCATAAAATTTCAAGATGGGATATTATGAAAGTGTCATACCAGTTTGAAATGAATGCCACTTGTTATAAATAATTTATAATTCGTTTTATCAATGTAAATATTCGTTTGATTTTTTTATGTAAATACTTGCGAAAAAAAAGGGTTTTCTCTTATCTTACCCACAGTAATAATTGAAAATTTTTCAACTCCCATTTCAGATAAATTACTTGCAATTGATAACTCCCACACGCGCTATCTAGTCGGCTATGTCTTTTAATAACGCTCACATCTCAGATAAATTACTAACTAATGCTGAGTCCCACACAGGATAACTAGTCGGCTGTGTCTTTTAATAACGCTCACATCTAAGATAAATTACTAACAATTGACGTGTCCCACACAGGCTATCTAGTCGGTTGTGTTTTTAATAACGCTCACATTTCAGATAAATTAATAAGAATTGATGAAACCCACACAGGCTATCTAGTCGGCTGTGTCTTTTAATAACGTTCACATCTCAGATAAATTACGAACAATTGACGAGTCCCACACAGGCTATCTAGTCGGCTGTGTTTTATAATAACATTCACATCTCAGATAAATTAATAAGAATTGATGAGACCCACACAGGCGATCTAGTCGGCTGTGTTTTTTTAATAACGCTTACATTTCAGATAAATGACTGATAATTCATAATTCCCACATAATTCATAAGAAACTACTAATAAAGTTTCAATTTTTTTAAATAGTTCAATTTAAAGATACGTTTAAAAAAAGTTTTATAAAAAGTTTATAGAACTTTAAAGCTGAAAATTTAAAATGAACTTGAAAAATAATGTACTGTAGCTTTCACGGATAATTGCTCAGAATTTTGAGACCCTTGTAAGAAGAGCAGTGTAATTACATTAATGATGTAAGCTGATTTCTCGCATCATTATATGCCAAGAAATCATGCTGTGCATTGATGTAAGACTAGAATAATAAGAGATAATTTTGATATATCTTAAAATTTGCGAATAATTATTCTGCCGTCAGAGGGAATATTTAATTTTAAAAAAATTCCTACATTTGTGAGGAAAAGTGTTCTTGATTAGTGTGTACAAAATTGGGTAATTTTTTTAAGCACTTAATTTTGTATGATCTAATCTTTTATTATTTTCTATCCTTTTTTATTATTTGTTTTATCTGTGATCATAGTAATTCAAAATCGCTTTGTGCGATTGAATGTATAACAAACGATATTTTTTATATGTTGTTATTTGTTTGCCATTAGGTTTGTATTCTTTTATTATATTTTGAACAAAATCCGTATGCCATACTATTGTACGAGTTAACTTGATAGCTACAAATTATAAAACATTATATAGATTTTTGATATGCAGCATTAGGATATAAAATGTAGATTCTTACGAAATTAGGATTAAAATCTGTTATAATCGACTGCCAACTAATACTTTCGCATGAATGTAATAGTCTTTACCTTAAGGATATGTTACAACAACTCATCTAACTGCATCGAGGTCAAATTTCTGAACTTCTTTGTTGTTACTGTCACTTATGATGTTTATCTAAGGACAATTCCCCTGATGTATACTGCAACAGATTTAAGCCGAAATGAGTGTCTCTTGTTTTTGAATTAGCGCCAACTTGGGCCAAGAGTACTACTTAGCTACACACTCACCACATTCGCTTGCACAGCCCCTTTTTACAGGAAGGGAGGCACAGTCACACACTCACAGATAGACACAGAAAAACAACCATGCCCATACCGGGACTCAAACACGGGACTCCAAAGAACATCGAATTTATTTACTATCAAAAATATACTACATTCTTTTCCACAAATGGCGCTTGTCCCCCGATGGGGAAACCTGCTCCTTTCGCTCTAGAGCATGTCATTACGTCATCGTTTCACCTTGCTGCAATTGGTGGTTATAGAAGCAGCAAAATAAGTCACTCCCCATCAGGAGGAACGAATAGTCTCGTTAGAAAAAAAATTATGTGTGTGCATCCAGCCTTGAGGCGGTTTCACAAGAGGAAAATTATTGCGAACAATCGTTATCCCTGGGCTGTTGTCTCTGTACTGATCTCGTCGGAATAGTTGAGATAACGTCGCTTGGACAATGCCATTCTTCCATCGTAGTGACGTGACTTTTCCGGAAGTAGGCGTGATCTTCTATTGCGCGCAATAATTGGCCTCGTGTGACCCCACCTTTATTCACTTACGTTAACTAAGAGGCAGAGATAGCCTAGTTAGTACAGTGCTATACTCACTAGACACTAGGGACAGCAACAAAAATTTGCTCATTGGGAAAAACATAGGGATTATCTGATGTTCATGGAAAAACATAGGGAACTTTCAGCCCACATGATTTCTCCCCCAGATGCTGCTTGAACTGAATTGCCCATTCTGTTTGCTCTAAAACGAATAGAAATGAGTCTTCATAATTCAGAAATGTAGATGCCTTTGAATTTGGAATAGTATTATTGAACTAAACTATATAGCGATCTTTATATAGAAGTAATTATATTGTATGAAAAGCAAGATTCTGCAAAAAATTATTGTTTAAATAAAGGATACATTTTAGATTTTTTATCCAGCTCAACCAAATCACTGATTTTTTATTCATTAATCACTTCATTTTTATTACTTAACTAGTAATAAAAACTAGTAAATTAAGTAATAAAAATGAAGTTATAGTAAATTAAGTAATAAAAATGAAGTGATTTTAATCACTTCATTTTTATTACTTAACTAGCCGCCTTTGGCGACCAGTCGGTTCGCCAGTATTAATGCCAACTGAAGGGTTCAATCATTTTTAATATATAACATGGTCTCATAATAAGTTTTTCAGCAAAATATTTTTAAGCTTCAAATTTCGATAGTCATATTATTCACCTGTACTATGATATAGGCCTTAAGCAGCCCTATCTTTGAACTCCACATCTCTCTCTGATTTTCTATCATTGCACGTAAAATTCAGTTTTAAATTAAAGTGGAAATGATGAAACTTCAATTAATATAAAGACCTCTTTACTCAATCCAAGCATGTCTTTAAATAAAACTAAGAACTGAAAGCAGAGTAGACCGACATTGAGGTTTAATGTTCACTACAGAAATTAAAACATTATAATTTTTTTATAACTTAGAATATCTCAAGAAATCATTTTTCTTGATTTGCACAATATATTTTCTTCACATAAGTAAAAGTAACAATTCAAAACATGTCTTATTGTTTTAAAAATTAAAAAAAAATAATGCAAAAATATCTTATTTTATATTATTTATATTTTCAATTGCTTTTTGTTCGTCCTTTCTTCTAAATGACGTCCTCTTGAAGTTCGTTTAAGATTTCTCTCTCATTTAATTAATAGGAGTCTTTCCGCCAGTGTTGAAAGCTGTAATAAAATGATAAATATGATTTTATTAACTAATAAATAAGAACCTTCATATCATAATACTGACATCTCTTTATTTCAATTTGTTTCTTTTGAATGTGTAGAAAAACACCATCATAACCTCAAAATTATTCATAAATGCATTAAATTTCTTTCAAAGGAATTGTATGAAAATTATCTTATGTGAATTTTCTAATTGAATGTGTTTCAGATATATTCAATTTAATATATTTGAATGCTTTAAAATGACAATAGCACATATGTAAATATTGTCCTTAAGGCGACGATGGATCTTTAAAATGACTTTTTGCCTTAGCAATTTAAAATTTTACAGACATTAAGAGTAACACTATGGGAGATGACACACAAAATTTTAAAGCATTCTGTTAGTTGGTTTATGAGTTAGGGGGGTAATTATAATATTTAATAACGCTAAATAACATCAATGAAAAATGTTCCAGGAGCTCCAATTTTTATTATTTTTCTTTAATCCTTTTAGAACAAAAGTTGGGATTGATCTTCAAGTTTGAGTATGAAATATCAAAATTAACCCCCTAAAATATATACTCCCTAAATAAATTAATATATTGCGTTAAAATTTTGTGTGTCATCTCCTATAGCATTAATCTTAATGCCTGCAAAATTTAAAATTGCTAAGGTGAAATTTGCAAAAAGTCCTTTTAAAGGTAACTGGTCGCCTTAACATTTTTTCCCAAAAGTCTATGCATTTTTAGAATAAAATATAATCTGATAATAATTTTTAACGATGTCAGAAATTTGATATGGGATTTTGAATAAAAGTGTACTTTTAAAAAGAGGAAATGAAACAGTAGAAATGTTATTGTTTTTTTCTGTTTGGCACAATCCATTCACCAGGAAATGCCTCATAATATAAAAAGGATAAATGGAGAGCTTCATTCGCGTCTTTATATTCCGACAATGTTCTGAAATTTCTCAGCCCTAAAACATCATTTGGTTCAATACTCGGATTAAGGAAAAAAAAACATTTTTTCTTTTTTCCATATCACTACAATCCTCAAGGAACGCCACTGAAAAACAATTAACGCAAATTTTACTTCCTTCTAACATTCTTCAGCGTTTCGTGTTAGTTACCGCGTTGACGATTGCGTTTTCGAGATGGCTGAAAATGATGACGAGGGCGATATGGACGCCCAGGACTCAACTCCTGATAATCCTTCAATCCACGACAAAATAAAGCAGTGCCAAAAGATGTTCAACTTATCGATTCGGCTGGATAACATCCAAAAAGAAATTGAATTGCTGAGCAACAGGATGGATATTTTAAACTCATTCCAAGCAGGAAATTTGGACAGTCCGAAAAAATATTAAAATCAGACTCTTTATTTAATTCTTCGCACGCAGCTAATTTCAGGACATGCTTCAAAAAACGAATAGATACCAGTTGAAAATGTCCGTCCAACAGGTTTTCTAATTAATTACATATACAAAAGACTCGAGTGTTTTCTGGTGGTAGATGACAATGAAACAAAACTTGCAGATTTGTGAATTTCATGTCAGTTCTATTGATGTTCACAGCATTCACTTCTTGGTACCGAAAGTTGAGTGAAAACGGAGATTGTCTGATGTCATTGGAAACTTTCTCGTACACAGAGGACCCACATCCATTACGGAAGGGTCTGACTTGTGGATTTCGGAACCGATCAGGTGCACAGAAAGACGTTTTTCTTCTTAAGAACATGGGAAAGGAGACAGAACGTGTTCTGGAAGATGACTTTTCAATACAAATCCAAGAAACGGTATACATTTGGTAAAATGTAAATAAGTTCCCACATAAAACCACTCCTTAATTTTGTTTTATGAAATTCAATCAAAAAGCTGATTCCTCTATTTTTGATTCACCTTTTCCACTTTTTTATCACCAATCACGAAAGAATGAAGCGTATAATTTAATTTTCAAAATAAGGTATTAGGCTTGTGATATGCTCAAAAAAAGAGTCAATATTGTAATAAAACGTCCAGGTAGGTGACGTGAAAGTTTTACAGTTTTTATTCCATTCCCATAAGAATGCGGAGACGCACACAAAAAGAAACAAAATACAGGGTGACCATAATTAAAATATCCTACTTAAAAGATGTCTACAGTCTAAACTATTGTTCAGAAATTTTATTCAGGACATGATGAAGGTAATTTGTTTGAGCGAATAAAAATAATTTGAACGAAAATGGTTCCGAAACTAATTTTTGAACAAGAGATTTGAATGAACGAAGAATATGAAGGAAATATGCGACTTTTTGTCGAAATCCTTCAACATATGTTTTTATAAAAGAGAAATGGATTTTTAAATATAACAGAGAATATAACATTTTATTACAAAGGATGTTCAATTTCGTACCTAACATCTTTTGCTGAAATTTCAATATGTCTCTATTGCTATTCAGAATGTCCTTAGTTACCAGATTTGTTTGTAAATTTTTTTAACAAAGCAATGATTCCACAAAAGGTGCTCTACAGAAATATCGTACTTTGAAAGGGATACGAAAAGGTCCCATGGCTATTAAAAATCTTCCATCAATGATAGTTAAATTTGAAGAAAGAATTCTAAGATAAAAGCAATTCCATTTATAATTATTACGAAGTGATTAATTTTCAGTGACCCAAGCAAATGCCCTTTATTAATTTATAAAAACATTTCAATATTTATCTTTTGCTAGAAAATTTATCACTCTGCAAAAACTAAACAATGAAATGAAAGTTATTTCATACGCCAAGCTTGAGGTATGAAAAAATGTTAATAATGTAAATTGCATTATTTGGAAGATTTGCATTTTCGTTTCGTTTAAAAGAATGTTCACGAAACGAAACCTTTATGATCAGCAATTTAAAAAATGTAACCTCAAATACAATACGTTAAATGTAATTTTCAAAAGCTAATGTTAACAATATTGATAGTTTGATTCTATAATTATCGTCATTGAATATATGAAGAAAAATACCGTGTCTCGCGCATCATCGTTACTTAAAATATAGCTCAATGTGTGTGTGTGTTGGCGCTCTACAGGCCAGACAGTTTGACCTACAGCTACCAAATTTGATACGCGTATACTTTGGAAACCGGCAATGAGTACCTCGTAGGCCTTTTTTTAAGAATTTTAATTAAAATTTTAATAAATTAAAAAATATGCAAAATTTTGGCGTTTTCCACCATAAAGTCCGAAAATATTACAGCAGAAAATTGGTTTTGAATCAAGTTAAAGCTTAAAAAATTACATTTGCAATGATGCTAATAGTTTTGGCCTATAAATTAAATTTTCATTTTTTATGAATTTCTGAAAATTTTATTTAGTTGTTTTTTTAAAATTTATTTCGTATAAAATAAAAATAAAATTTTATCTGCATGAGCGTTGAAAAAAGTCAGCTTTTAACAATATGATGCCATCACATTTTCAAAAGCTCTGATTAAAAAAATAAGTTAATCACTCCTGCATAAAAAATCTAGAAAAATATTATCAAGTGATTAAATGAAATGAAATAAATAGGAAATCTGATATTTTTTAAAGTAATAATTGCGAGAAAAAAATTAGAGTCGTTTGCAATAACAAAATTACTAATTTAATGAAAGAATTTAAACAAATAAAAATACAAAATAAAAATATATTAAAAAACTTCGATAATTAAAACTAAAAAAGAAATTTAATTAAATAGCCAAATGATAATCTTCTGAAACAGAGATTAATTACTTAAAAGTTAAAAATGACGTCATTTCATAGAAACGATGAACAAAAAGCAATTGATAAGTTAAAGGAAAATATAATAATCTTTTAATTATTTATGAAGTAAAACATTTTTGACTTCATGATTTTTTTAAAGTTTTAAAACCATTGGACGTGATTTTAAATTTTACTTTTACTTATATAAAGACGATACATTGTGCAGATCAAAGAATTCGCCTTCGTAAATGTAATGAAACTCCACATTTTAATGAATCATGCCGAAATAAAAACGCATTTGATTTCAAAGAAACATACGCAATAATTAATAATGAAATACTGATGAAGGCAAGTAAAAATATTTTTTTGTCCGTTTATTTTGGAGACGTAAAAATTTCCTAACTAAAACAATATCATATTCTCACATGAGAAAAAATAAATCAACTATCATTCCAAATTTAACATATAAAAATGTAATTTTCAACACATGTCTGCATGAAATGAAACGAATATGGAACATGATATTTTTGAAAAGTATGTGTAAGGAAACGTTTTCTATGATATTTCACAATACATATTTTACTAATTCAATTAAACAGTTTTATTAAGACAAATATGGCTTTGTAATCTGAGCCCAACAGCTAATTTGCAAACTTTTTTTTATTTAATTACTTTATTTTATAGATATCATCATGAAGTGAAATATATAATTCTATTCTTAGTAAAGTGAGGTAAAAAATGCTGATGAATTGCGATTATTTACCCTTTACATAGATCATTTACTATGTGATTCATATTTAATGAAATATTTTTAGACACTAAGATCTTAAATAGAAAAAAAGGGGTACTGTAATCAACTAAATCAATTATTAAAGCTTACCAATATGTGAAGATTTCAATACAACTATTCGATAAAAACTGGTGATAATAGATCACTTGATGAAACAACTCAAAAAAGCCAACTAGGGTTCTCAAGAGTAATTGGCCCAAATTAACTCTAATCTTTGAATATTGGGGACCGAATAAATCGGACATATTTGACTGCAGAAAGTAAAAACGTTTAGTTTTTTATTTAGACGTTGAAATATAAAGTATATTTTACAAAAAAATGAAATCTATAAGGTCAAACGACAGTCTATAAATTAAAACTTCCTAATTTTTTAAGTAAATTTTTAAACACCAAAAAAATATTTTTGAGAGCATCTATATACATTTAAAACTGAATATTTCATTTAATACTTGAAATGCTTGTCAAATAATTCTTTAAGATATAATAAAATAGTAAAATTAATAATCATTAAATTTTTATAATGAGCATAACATTTCAAAGTTGGATTAATTTGTTTTTAGTTATTAATTTTATTTGAAGATATGCTTGGATTGAAAAAAAGGTCTTTTATTAATTGAAGTATCATCAGATCTAATTTAATTTGAAACTGAATTTTACGTGCACTGATAGAAAATCAGAGTTTAAAGGTCAGAGTTTAAAGGTCAGGACTACTTAAGGCCTACATAATAGTATATTTGAATTATATGACTATCGGAATTTGAAACTTAAAAATATTTTGCTGAAAACCTTATTATGAGACCAAGTTATATAAAAAAATTAATTGAACCTTTTAGCCGGCATTAATACTGGCGAACCAGTTGGGCGCCAAAGGCGGCTAGTAAATAATAAAGACTAATATCTGGGTTTTGTATCACTAAAGTGTTATAAATGGTTTTTGTTTTTATTAAAGGTTGTTTCATTTTAAATTTTTATTTAAAAAAAGAGAGGATAAATAGAATTATAGTCTCCATTGATATAATTAAAACGAAACGTTTTGAAATTTTAAAACTGATATAAAAATCCGTTTGGCATAATGATATGTTTAGAGGAATAATCGGAAATTTGTCTTGAGTTTGTGTTTTTTAAAAGTTACGCATGCTTTAAACAAATTTGGAACGACTTTTATGTAGCAACATTCTCAATATTACTAATTTTAGAACTGGTTTAAAAAACAGACTTTTAACCAGTAAATAATAAATAATTTTGACTTTCAAACACATATTTTTTTGGTCTGATCATTATATTATGTATTATCCAATGATGTCAGAGATAATTTTTTTTGTCAATAATATAGGTTTTTCTTTAATAACATTTTGAAAAATGAGAAAAAGTGGATGGTTCAGTTTTTAAAATTATGAGGTTTTCACCGGGTTAAAGGATATATGCTTTGAAAGCCGAATGAAAGATATCTTTCTACGGTGGTTGAAAAGTTTGAAATGAGGTTTTTTTTATCTCTCTTTTCTATATTTTTATTTTCTTTACCTCGACAATAATATATCGAAATTTATTATAAATTTCTTCAGTTACTATGAATTTGCTTTCAACAATAAGAAAACGCATTCTTGGACTGTGAACTAATTCTTTATTGTATCAAAAACCGAACCTAGAGTTCAGAAATTTTATTAAAACTCCTATCTTAAATTTTCAATTCGCACCAACATTCAGTGCGTTTATCCGATGAATATCAATAATACCAACAAATTTTTAAAAAAACATCTCCAATTTGGACACATAAATCAAGCTTTTTGTGTTTTTATGTGTTATGCAAAATGCATTTCATTAATATAATATCACATAAATCTGGAATTGTTCACACCATTCACAATTTATCGAAAACTTAAGGCTTAGTTCGGTATGTTTAGTCCAAATGAGGTTTTGGGTTTTGTCGTGATTTTAAAATAGTTTAAATCTTAGAAACGACACTTTTAAGTTTCAAAAATTTTGCCATGTATGTTATGGCATTTCTAAAATGTAGAGCGCAAACCTTAATAATGGATAAACCATGAAGCCGAGAATGGGTTTTTAGAAATGAAAAACTGACTCAATCACAAATGATAAGCAGAAGAGTTCCATCTCACTATAGTCTTCGTCTGGGAATTAACCAAAGGAATAAGATTGCTCCAGATAAAATGTTCTGCACAGGATCGATCATTTAAGAATCCACTCCAGAACTCAGTTACATGTACTGCAACTCAGGTGGTACATGTACCACTGCAACAGACAGCAAGTCGTGTGATTTTGTTTTATGCAACAATTGTGTGAATCTCCGTCCCATTAAATCTGTATATTCAGCTTTCAGAAATTTGCAGTGAAAAGGAAACTCAAAATATTACAATGTTGTAATGGTAGAGAAGTTCTTTTTCATATTTGAATTTTTTAAAATATTCCCTCATATGACATTCGTAATATGGTATTAGTAAACAGATGCTCAGAAATATGCTTTTTTTTACTGGAATAGCATAACGGAAAGAAAAGAGAATGGAGAGAAAGGATCCTTTTGAATACCAGTTAAAGAAAAGGTGCGACCGATAAAATTTGCAAGTCTCAAAGCCTCGATCAGCCTTTTTCTGTTTGCGCAAACAACCTTCCTTGAGTCAAACACAAAATTCATCACCCCAAAATATGTTGCAGTTTTTAATCTGTAAATATCCGTCCAAACTGCAACTGGAAAGAGACTGCTTCCTCGTGGTGTGGAGAGAGGACACCACTTCCCTGTCCACGTTCAGGCTGATTATAAGAATGGTTTCAGAACATCCTCTGAACCGGAAATAGCAAGTTCGCATTCAGTTCGTTCACATCTGTCCAATTTGGCAACCAGAAAACACCCCCTCAGCCCCACAGGTTTCGTTTCGGTGAACAAAAGTAATGGTTTGGTGTCGATTTGAATCCTTTTTTATGGCTCTGTTTTTCTTCGACTTAAACTATAAATATCCCGAATACAATGTGCATCATAGTTTCCGATTAAAATTGTTCTCGATCAGAAATATGTCATGTTCCATTTTTACGTTGGAGCTCCTCCACAGAGGAATCATTTTGTTATGTTTTCAGTCGAAATCACATCACAGAAGAAGGCACCTCGAACAACTTTTTTAAAGATTTGGGAGTCAATCCATTTCCAAACTGAAATTTAACGTTATTGTTGGTTGTGGGGTCCATTGAAACATGCCTTGAATAAGATAACTAGAATGAACTTTAACCGATTTCAAAGACAGCATCCCATGTCATATACTGTGTCAAACACATTGACGTCAACTGTGCAACATGTTTGGACTTTAGTTGGCAGCTGAATGGAATGGAAACATTAGTGTTGAATAGTTTTTGATGTCATGGAATTTTTAAGCTATCTTAAAAGCATAAAAATCATCTAGATTATTTATAAACCAACTCTGGCGAAGGAATTTTAATCATCAATTTATATTCAACAATTTTGCAATCTAATTTTAATCAACAACTGTTGAATCTGATTTTGAGGTTTCCTTTTTGTCATACTAAAAATTTCATTAGCAATCATTCCAATTGAACTTAGCATTGAAATATATTTATTCAAAAACAGACTCCAAGCGAACACCACATACTTTAAATTTTGAACACGCAATCAAAGGACGGCACGTTTATATGACAAAAAGCGAAGATCTTACAGTTTTTTCTCTGACCAGAAAACTTCACGTACTACTATAAACTAATAGTTTTCTGTTTTCCAGTGGTTGGTGAACTGAAACGGATCGACGGAAGTAACTGAAACGAGTGGAATGATTCTTACATGAAAGCGTTCCGTCACTATTAACATTCAGATTAAAGAAATTGCTTTTGTCGGTCAACTCATAAAAAGAATTTTCTTTTCCAAATTTTCAATAGTTGCTAAAATACCTTTTATTCCTCAGCTCAAGTTCAAGTACGTTTTTTGGAAATTTGTATTGGATGAAATTTGATGTTAATAAAGTTTTTTAAATATTGATTCGTTATGTTTTATTTATTAATAAAAAACTAACTTTCTAGGAAAAAATCTTCATTTCCCCACCTTCAAATAAGAAACGAATTAATTTTGTTTTCCACTCATGCTAATGAGGTTAGACATGACATGTTTTCGGCCAATTATTTCAAACGATTCTCTTTATTATCTTAATTCTTGATACATTTCAAACTACACATTATCAATAAATCGATTATTCGGATTCGTTTTAAGTACTTTCGAATTAAAATAAAACAGAATAAAGAAAATTAAAATTTTACGTAACCCCAACTGACATAGAAAATTCAAGCACTTGCGTTGCCTCAATTGACGTTGAATTTTCAACGCCAATTGAGTGTGGTCTCATTTATTTTCAATGGATACGAAATTGATTTTATTTTAGCCTGGTATAGTTTGTAGATAACTTATTTGTCCCTGCAATTTTCTCACATATTCTAGTAAACATATTCCACATATTCTAGTTCATTTTTAAGCAGCTGCCTTGAGCGAGCAATCTCTATACAAAAAATAGACCAACCTATGTGACACAGAAATCGTTTTTATTATCTATTGTTGGATGGCCATAGTAAGCGTGTCGATATAAGACAATACTTAGTCTTACAGTATTTGTACAACTAAACTTACTTTGTGTCTTTATTATATAATGCTTCTGTAGAATATTATTATAAGTACTAAAAGTTTTTATTATTTCATAGATAAAATATGAAATAATAAGAAATTAGCTAAATTTGGGTGTTTTCCCTTATAGCGTCTGAAACCAATATTGCACAATTATAAATTTTTCAACGTTTTAAATTATTTTAATTTTTTTAAGGACACCAATTTATTTATTTTTAAAATACAGCACATTTTTTTCTGCAATTTAGCAATTTTAAAGAGAAGAAAACAATTTTGTCTGATTTCCAACAAAATTTTTCAATTATTATATATTCAATGAAATAGGTAAATTTTACTGAAATAGCAGAGCGGTAGATGTAATTTAAAAAATTGGGGCCTATTTGCCCCTGTGGACTTTTTAAATAGAACACATGTGTCCCTCTGAGCTTGAAATGAATGTATAAAGCACTGTAAAATAATGAATTCCCTAGTTTTTGTCATATTTTAGAACAATATTACGTAGAGAAAATTCTTTCCAGTTACATATCTGTTGAAGCATGCGCACTCCCAACCGGCCATGCGATCACGAGCGCAAACTAAACAAATCCTGGAGGCAGACAGAAAGAGCAGGAACACTCCCCCATGGTCGTTCAACAACCAGGGTCTTACACAGCACTCAGGGGAGGCCTGAGGAGGCAGACACCGTAGGGATTTCGGCAATAACGAGACGTGGGTACTGACAGTGCAGTGTTTGAATCGAGACCCACAGTTACAAAATAGTACGTTATCTGTATTAATGTTTTTTTGTGTTGTCTTGTGTCATGTCAATAATTTTTTTTAGAAAAAGACAACACTGGTCCGTTGTTATTTTAACTATCGAAAATCTGAAATAGAAGCCAGACCAATATCCACCATTATTCATGTAATTTCTATGATTGATATATTACAAAACAGATTTTGCAGAGTGCCATTTTACACATGGCACTTAAACTGTATTTTTATTTTCTTTGACGCAGCCGGAAGCGATTTATTTTTGTTGGTCTTCGGAATGGGAAATGAACTGGGGAATGAACTTCGGAATGGGAAATGAACATTCAACAACAAGCAATCTTGCGATTTGATTTCGACCTCTTGACAAATGTCTTTCATTTGCCTTGCACGATTAGTGATTAGGCTAAGGCTACAATTTATGGCATTAGAGGAATGCTCTTATGTTTGGTTTCTTATAACAATATGTGTACTTTCGAAACTAGCGTCACTAAAAGATTATAAAACACCTTTTCCCACCGTAGACGTTCAGTCAAAATCATGCAGGCATATCTTTTGTTAGGACAAATCTACTCTCCCCTTAAATGCAGACATACACTCTGCAAAATCAGCAGGAAAGTTTAGCATTGCTTTCTTTTTCCATCTTTCTGCTTATGAGTGCGATATCTTGCCCATTGCAATTTTTCATAATCAGGGCTTTCTGCACATCTCGTCACATTGCTCCGAGAATTCCGCTGCCGTTCTGAAGAAATTCAGCTTCATCTTTTTCAAATTTTCATCCAGAGAATTTCGACATGTATTTTGTGCTTGAAATGCTGAATACGATGAATACCGATCGAAGGAAAGGGGATGTTTTCTAATAACTGGACACTTGTGAAGTATCTATCAAGACTAATTTTAACGTGATGAAAGTTTTAACCAACTTTTCCTCCAAGTGTTCCACCTTCCCAATCTGTATTATTCATTTTTTGCCTGAATATACAACGGAGTCATAGGTGTAGTCCGTAACAGTATCAGGTCTTTCCGTCAGTAATTTTATCAGCGTTTCATAGGTTTTGGGGGCAATTCGAGTCAGCGTTTTAGGCTCGATGACATTTGAATTTATTCATGTATCCTTTGATGATTTGAAAATACCTTTCTTCTCGAACTTGTAAAGACACTGTTTTTAAATAACTTACCACATCATTCGTATAATTCATTCAATTTTGGAGAATTTCAATTTTTATTGTGTAAAGGTCACTAAATATCATTTTTGGGAGAAAAAAACATGAATCTATTACAATAAATAGCATTTTTGATAGCTTCTATTCCCAATAAAAAATCATTTGATCAGTAATATAAAAATTCTGTACATGGTTATACGACGTTACTCACATGGACCCCAACACCATCAAAATTTTTGAAGGGTCTGTGTAAGCAGTATATTGATGAGTATATTGGGAAATGAAATTAAAAAGATTCCATGGGAATATACATGCGAACACAATCCAATTCATTTGAGGATCCGTTTATACTAGCCAGGATTGGAGTTGGTAGTACATTCGTTACGAGAAGCCTGACTTCAAATTTGGAGCAACATTTGGTCAAATTAAATTATTAGTATTTTTTATGAATTTATTGAGGAATGTTTATTTATTTTGAATTTATTATTTGATGCCTATTACCGATTTGTTTCCTTCTCCACTTCATGGGATATGAAATGAGCCAGTCAATGATTTTGAAGAACGTTCAATAAGTGATAGACTTCATTTCGCTGCCTCAGAATGACCTGAATTTAGTTCAAATTATTAACAATCCTCATTTTCAGCCAAACTATACACATAGTCTCTGCCTGCATCCGAATCATTATTTTGTGAGGAAAGTTCTATAAGCCAGATAATAACCCTCGGGGCGAGGTATCACTTCTGCACGATGGTCATGTTAATCGGCTACAACCCCTCAGATTGCGAGTTGGGGCTTAGATCTAACCGCATTAGCCCCAATGGTGATGTCAACTGTTTAATTTATGCAATTTGCTTTCAAAAGAGGGCGCGCAGCTGTACGAAAGCTGCGTGCGAAGGCTGTTGATCCAAGGTTGCCGGGTAACGATTGAGGCAGATGCGGATAGTTCTAGGCCCGTACTCGCAATCTGATGGGTTGTAGCCGAGTAACATGACCATCGAGCAAAAGTGACACTTCAGATCGAGGGTAGTTATCTCGGGCTGTTATAAAGGTTTCAATAAAAATTGAATCGGATTGTTAAAAGATTAAATAAAAATTGAATCTGGATAGTAAAATAATTTAGTTATTTCTTCATCTGCCAAACCCTTCAGGCAGTAAAATCCTCTTTCAGTATCAGGCACGGATACCTTTCAGTCACCAATGGGACAACAAAGCTCCAGTAAAACCTATCATTGGGATATATCTGTCTGTAATATAATTTTTCTTTGAAAATCTACAACGTAGATTCACTTACTTGAAACAAATGGCTTGATTTCGTAAAATTAGATGCACACAGCCCAGGGACAGACAGCACGCGCTTCCACTCATGCAACACTTTCTAAAATAGCTGTCAGAAACCAATCTGTTTCAATTTACAGGCTCTGTTTCGAAAACTCGAGCAATTAACTCGCGCCTGTTGCCCTCTATCGGAGAAAATATACCCGAGCACGAATGTTGTAACAGAAAAACATTGGTACATGTTGAGCGTTCCATAATTATGCCACTTAAATGTCTTGAACCTGTCAGTTCAAATAGGGGGGTGGCGTTTAAAGATGGTTTACGCACCATACGCACTTAAAAACAACTCGTTTAATCTAGGTTAATATGATGGATAAAGTTTACATCACGTATTTCCCCCCATTGTTTTATTGTCCTACCTTACCACGTTATAAATTGATCAAAATTCTATAATTTGATATTAGAACATTTTCATTCACAATCCCTTTAAATTCACCATAGAAAAAATAGATAGTTTTGTTATCATATTACACTCCATGGTTTCTAAAACTTGATTTATGGTAGTCAAAATTAAACTCAATTTAAACCTCTTAATTTTTTAAAACGCACCAATAGAAGGCGCGTTTTCCGAAATGATACGGTTAAGAATCGCGTCATGAAGAAATTGACCTCCAATGTCGGTACATCTATCCATTGTTTTGTAATTTCTAGTGGTATTTCAAACCCTTATTATTAAAAGGGTATTTTTACATATAACTGAGATACAAATCATTAAAATGGTTGTTAACACCATTCATGAATTTCAGTCTTTCAAAAATACAACTTCAAAGTTTAGCTTGATAAGTTGGTTCAGTTCGCATAGGTTTGTTTAGTTCGTATTTCAACTTTTATTCTTGTTTTAAATTACCAACAAGCCGATCAAACATTAAATTGAAACATTACGTTGCTCGTTGGCCACTCTTATTTTGGTTTCCCGCAAGCTTCATATTTTTCACGGTATTTAATAACATGTCTCTGCACTGTGTATTTAAAAAGAAAAGCCAATAAGCATGCTAACGAGATAACTGCCTTTTCATTTGAAGGATCAGTGCGGGTTCTATAATTTTCGGCGTATACATAAACATATTTATGTTCTTCATTGGTATTTTAAATGCATGTTTATAAAATACAGGTCTTGTAGATCTTTGAGTAACGTTCAGTTTCTCTGCTTTCACCACTTTTTACAAAAGCTGAAACAATGGCCTTAGTTCTCTTTGTACTATCACCGAGGACTTATCCTGGATTTTCTTATCAACGTTCTCGTAAGGTGAGAGCATATAATTTTAGATATTAAAACGGATCCTTTGCCCCTGTTAAATTTGATATTTTTGAAACAATAAAACAAATAAAATTGATTGTTTAGACAATCATAAAAATAGCTTTCGTTGATTATATTCGAAATTACCACCTGAAGAAATAAAGCAATATCGAAATAAAAAAATAACTATTTAATGTTTCCGCTTACTCCCCTTTCAAATCGTCGTTATGTTTTCAGATGTGTTTTTCTTTTCTGAGAGGTTTTGATTAATTGGCACAATGAACATTTTACTGTATATTAATGAAATTGACGTTCACAGTTAGATTGTGTATAGATTAAATCATTCATTCATTCTCATTTTAAAAGTGTATTTTAGTTTTTATATGGTCCATTGCTACCAACACTCTTTAGTGATTAGCTGCTTCAACACGAATATTGCATTCGAAGGAGTTAAAAAAAAGGATAGAAAATAATTAATCATGGCTGAGAATTCGCATTCTCAGCCATGGTATTCAGTATTCAAATACGCATTTTGACAGCTGACACGAGG
The DNA here is from genome assembly GCA_026289955.1 of Argiope argentata. Taxonomy (NCBI): domain Eukaryota; kingdom Metazoa; phylum Arthropoda; class Arachnida; order Araneae; family Araneidae; genus Argiope; species Argiope argentata. The sequence continues at coordinate 32,219 of JAOUZG010045421.1, read as the reverse complement.
AAAAACAACTCGTTGAAGCGGCTTAACGTCTTTAAAGGGGGGAACTCAAATTTCCTTGGGATAATTATCTTGGAATTCATTCTCAAATGCGAAGCCCAAAGTCTAGCAACTTTTGGGATAGATTTCGTTTTCAGTATGCCGAAATCATTAAACAGAAGTTTTTAACGGTTACCACAGTGAACTTTGTTAGCGTAGTTCTTCTCCAAAAATATCATCTCCGCAATGGTTTTTCTCTGCAGAAAGTTGAGAAGTATGTTGAAATATCCATTAGATGTTAAACATTTCAAATAACGGTAGCTAAATTTTGAAGAACCAAATTCTTTTGATACTGATATTGGAGGAGGAAAAAAAATTTGATTTTCGAAAGCAGCAGGGATACGTGAGTTGTAAGTGGAGAAGGAAAAAACAGGCGGTGTTCGCGGAAGTTCCAGTGCCGATACTGTGGGAGAAAATTTCTACAAGTGCCGATAAAAAATTGTGACGGTTCATAAGAGCAAATAATAATCAAAAACCCTTTAGTGCAATATGATTTAATGAATAATTATTTTAACACATCACAAGTACACATGTATAAAAGATATAAAGTTATTTCAGCATTAAGTGGGGCGATTGACAATAGTTTTCTGAAACCATATTCCACAGAAAAGATCACCACTGATTCAGGAAAAATATAGTTTTCATGAAAGAAATTTGCATCTCATAAGCAATGGACGCCAGTGCCATGCAAGGAGCTGTTGGGAATAACATATTCATTAGTGAATGTCCGTTAAATAAAAGTTAAAAGTTTGAAAAGAGCATTCTTTTTTTGATTCTTTAAATTAAATTGCGTTGATATATAGTAGAATCGCTTTCTTAGGTTAGAACAATGAAATAAAGCCAATAAGATTAACTATTTTAATTAAAAATAAATATGGCTCGAATTTCTCTGCAATAAAGAGAATTCCTATTGAAAATTTAATTTTTGTTGTCGAAAATTATAAAATCTAAACTGAAATTTAAAAAAAAATATCAATTCTTAAAATTCTAAATATGATATAAAATTGAACTTTAAGCAATATTTTATTTTCGGGTATTATCTCAGAAAATCCCAGATAACTTAATTTTTATTAATTTCCATTTCAAAATTTTACTCGGAAGAGCAAGTGTTTCTCTCGTCCAAACTGTCAATATGATGTCTAATGCTGTAATCCGTAAAGTGTCAATAAAGACACAACTTTCTTTTTATCTATCTCTATATTTTTTTACAGAAAAATAAAATTTCTAAGTTTGTTGGGTTTACATTCTTGGCATTTTGGCAAAGAATGAAACTTTAAACTTATTCTTGCTCAGATAAATTGATATTCACTAATTCATATTCAATGCATAGCATAAAAATGAATATTGTCTTTCAAAAAGGTGAATCTGTTAATTCCAATCTTTTTTGACGTACAAACAATGTACAACATGTTTGTAAAAATGAACTAGTTAAGTTAGTAAGTAAAATTGATGGCGGATATGTTCAATGCGTTTTGATTTTTTAAAAAAATATGTTCCATAAATCACTGCAGCGTGTTCTGTAAAAACATGACGTGAAATCCTTAAAATAGATTAAAAAAACACTTCGGATTACCACGATATACTTGATGTTTGGATTGCCTGAAATTTGCGTAGTAAAATATGTGCAATATCGCAAACCAATAGTAAATGTGCAATTATTCAAAGAACTCCCTTTAGATAAGAAATGTAATGCATATTTTGTTCGCTCAAACAAATTTCCACGCCTTCTTTACGATCTAAATAAAAGGTGATAAACAATAGGTTATCAAAATAAAAACCAACGGTCAAACGGTCTTATTTCGTAATTATTGTACACGCACCAATCGCATGGCGCGACGTGCATGCTTGAAAAATCTCCTTATGTGAGACACTGAATCTAAATACGACTTCATTTTCTACTTATAAATAAAGATTTCTTGGTTTTTTTAGTGGTAAAGAAAAATTACACCGACTTAATGACAGTTCAGCAGTCTGGGAACGACGTGTGAGTTTCTTAGATGTTAACGTCAAGCACATTTTCAACTTTCCGTTTCTCAGGCACATGACTCATTTCGACAACTTTGGTGAAGATGGGGTAAGCTCATCCCCCGACACTGTAGTAAAGTAAAATTAGTGCACATGTTTTGAGGTTTAAATAGTGTGCATTGGTTCTTTTAGGCATAGACTTTCTAAAACAATGAGACGAATTTGATACAGCAATTCAGACATTCCGAAATTCTTTTTTAAAAATAAATACAACATCAGAATGGAAATTGATTGCAGACATAATGGTTATTATAAATGTGAGTTAAATTAAACTCATCAACAGATAAAATGTGCAGAAGCGAAGCTGCAGGAAATAATGAATTTGCAATAAAATACTTGTTCTCCAATTATGCAAAATTTCAAAAAATCGTTGGTACTGGGGGAAAAAAGATTCCAGGATTCCATATAAAATAAATGGATTTAAGTAACAATTATTACAATAACTAATAAATTTTTAAAATCATTTTTTCCTAAATTATCTTTTATATATATTCTGAGACCGAGATTTTGATAGTTTTTAACAATTTACTGGAAATGTTCGCCTAAATTAAGCATACATCATTCTACGAGCAATTTGTAAATCAGAAAATAGCTTTCTTTGCATAATGTCCCTTTTCTTATTAGCAGTTTTAAAATAACAAAATGAATTCATCTATTTTAACTAGTCGTACTGAAATTATGTTTCTAAATGTTAAAACTGAAATAGCTCAAAAGGCCTAAGAAGTTATATGAAACTATTCGAAGGCGGTTCATTAGCGGAACACAAAACAAAACAAATTTCGTCAAGTTGAATGTGCACATTTACTTTCAATTCTATAGATTGAATTTTTGAAACAACAGTTAATGACAGGCCGTAAAAATGCAAGTTCTTCACAATTAACCAATTTTATTTTAAATCTGTCTGCATGTGAAACTATTCTTCGTAAAGTAATGTTGGCGTAATATTTGACGAGTTTCCTGGCGCTTAATTCTTTATATGCGGTTAACGGCACACCAAAATAGAATTTGCCTTTTAGAAATATTTTTCCGAACTGATTGAAATCAGTATTTACAAAAAATCTTCAGTTGTCGTCACATTATAGATAGAGCGGCTTCTCAATTTTACAGATAAATAGGATATTGATTTAAAACCGGACACAATCAGGAAATGGCACCTCGAAGGTGGCTATTTATGTATATTCTATAGATAGGAGTGGTCTTTAGAAAACTTTCTCGTAAACTCTCTAATGAATTTTAGAGTCCAGGAAACACCTTGCAAGATATTGCAAGTGTTTTTGTTGTTAATGAATCATATTCACTGAAACTATTGTGTCACCCTTGTGAAGGTTTAAGTAATTGACCCCTGGAATGAGGTTAATAGCATCCAAAATTTTAAGTTGTGCTGAAAACAAATTTATTTCAATCTACCGAAACATAGATTTGGCAAAAACCTGCATTTGCTGACACAAAATCCCACTCCTCATTTGTTATATTACCTGATTCATCCTGTTAAATCCATAGCTTTTGTGTGTTATCGCTTTTTCAGCTTCTCGAATTTCAAATCGACAGTAATTCTTTTACAGGTTTTACTCGAATTCTGCAGGTAAGCACAATTCAGAAACTAATACGGTATATGAACCTTTATCCACCCATTAACCTTCTTTTTACAGTTATCGGATTTTATTCGATTTGAGCAGACAGACAGACCGTTTCTTTCTGAATATATTTCACACAAAAATTTTTAGAAACTAAAATATTTAGTGTGAAATCTATATCACAAATTTCATCTATATACCTTAATAAGTTTTTTATTTAATTTAGTAAGGCACAGATAGACAGGTTGACAGACATAATGAAATTTTTTTTTGCCGAGCTCCATGATGTAAAAAAATTGTTAAAAACAAAGTTTCTTTTATTTGTAATTGTTTTACATTTTTATGAATAGCTGGGTGTATAAAATCAATGTAGTCGTTAAAATCTTTTTTTTTCCTCTAATAGAGCTTGAAAATAAGCCCTTTTACTGATCTGATGATACTTTCATAGTGACATACTTTGCTGCGGCTTAGAGGATTCATATGCAAATTCAAATACAAAACGCAATCGCGATTTAGTATTTGGGAGGTTCAAATTCGAAGCTCATTCAACTTGTATTTTTCATCTTCATTCGCTTTCTGCTTAAAATCTCGTGTTTGTTGGAAAATTTGAAACTCGAGAATCCGATGCATGCTGATGACATCCGGTCCCACCGGAAAACCGTAGTGTAAGAGGGTCAGGTGCGCGATAATCGTCCGGGACAAACGATCTTCGGCTGATGTATTGTGGTGAGGAGAGGGGGGGTACCGTCCTCTTCAGGTTTTCCTTTAAACGGGAAATTTATGAAACTAAACCAAACCGATTATTTTGTCAAATTCTTTGCTTTTGCAATTCTTTAAATGCTGAAAATACCATACGGAATAGCTAAAATCAATGAAAATTGAGTTGTTTATATATGACTAGCTGTAAATTTCTAGTGTCTATAGGTGATAAAAATTAGGGCCAAAATACAAATTTTGGAGATAAATTAGTTGAAAATGCTAGATTTATTACAGAAATTCGTATTTTGTAAGCGTCAGTAATACAGAGTAATTCATTTGTGGCCTTTTCCAAGATCCCCAGGTTTATGTGAAGGAAAGGGGGCACCCCCTTTAGAGGAGACTACGCAAGAACGTTTCCGGGGGACTACCCATGTTAGGTTTTCTTACTTTCCGAATCAGTCAAAGTCCTTATTTTATGTAATGTCATTTTTCATTGCGATCAAGTTCATACTCTTTAAACGAAGATAATTCTCTTTTGGTGACTTCAGGTTAACTAGTGTTTCAGAGGCGTGAAAAGTCTGAATGGAATATTTCATGTGTCAATGTCCTAAAAGCATCATCAGCAAAATATCTGTTTTAAAATTATGTAATGGTGTGACTTATTCTGCTTTAAATCATTTCCTTTCACCATAATTCTAATATATAATTATCCTGCAAAAGTTGGGCCTTTTGCTGATTTTTTAGCATCTAAACTTTGTTCCTTAAGCTGAAGTATAATTTAATTTCAACAATTAAGTATTTTTTAGAAGAATTTAAATACGTACTCATAGGCAAAAAGTAAAAAAAAAGAATTTTTTTTTCCATTGCAAATCATCCGACATATTATAGCAGAGCGTTTTTTAAACAGGATGTACACGTAATAAGAGGTGTATAAGATATTTTTATACATCTAATCAAATTTTAATTGGTCAATTGGATGAAGTTAAATTCTATCATATATAAAATTCATCATTACCAGCGAACCTGAGCTTTAACCATACACAACTGTGGTAAAGTCCGAAAATTTGATTGAAGGCAGAATTAAAAATGAACTCGAATCTTCGAGGAAAGACCACAAGAATCCACCTTTGTTTTATCATCAATAATGGCGAAAGAATCTTTGATCGAATATTTCAAAATTTCACAAATGAAAATTGTTTTACGCTCACAGAAACAATAAAATTTCACTTTGTAAATAAAAAAAACGCAAATGTCTTTTAAATGAATTAAAAATTGTCTGTATTAATGATACCAGTTTCAGAGAAATGATCCATTTTAATTGTCAAAATGGCGTAAATCTCATTTTAGTACAATAACATCTTCGTTTTATGATAAGAAAAAGTTTAAATTTTGGATGATATTTCTAATAATTAAAATATCAAAAAAATCAAAACGTAGTTCTCAGATTCTCCCACTAAAAACATTTATCGCACAATTAGTGGCTATGAGTGTCTCGCGTAGAGCGCCAACACACACTCCTATTTTGTTAATTGAGCTATTGAAAACATTTCACTTTTTATTTACAATATTAAAGTGAATAAATTTTTAATGCCAAAATAGTTACAAAAGAAGGAAACTTTGAAAAAATACTTCAATCGAAAAATTATAAGATTAAATCTCTATAAATAAATTTTGCTGAGTCAAATCTGCACGTATGCTAACAGCTTTCTCTATTAAATATTCGAAACGCCAACAAACCTCTCAAAGTTAACAAGACTCTTTATTTCCTTCTCCGCACGCAGCTAATGCTTTGCACGCTTCAAAAACGAAAACCCGCAAGAATGAAAATGGCAGTCTACACATTTTCTATTTCATTACATATACAAAAGACTCAAGTGTTTTCTGGTGGTAGAAAGCAATGAAATAACACTCAGAGATTTGTGAATTTCAACTCAGAATTACTGATGTATTCTCTGAAATGCTCGGTACCGAAAGTTGAGTGAGAACGGAGATTGTTTGATGTCAGAGTAAGCTTTCCCATACACTGAGGACCCACATCCATGGCAGAACAGCATAACTTGTGGATTTCGGAACAGATCAGGTTACACAGAAACAAGACTTTTAATATGAAGAGCATGAGGGCTGAGACAGAACGTGTTCTGGAAGAAGAGCTTTGAATATCAAATCGCAGGAAAGGTACAAATTTGCTAAAATGCCCACGTAACACCCCTCTTTCTTTAGTTCGTCAAGTTCAGTCAGAACGTTGATTGCTCTATCTCTGATTCCCTCTTTCCGCTTTCTATAATCACTATTCGCTCGTAAAGGACGAATATAATTTAATGTTCAAAATAAGGTAATAGGTTTGAGCTGTGCTCAGAAAACAAGGCAATATTTGAAATAGAGCATCGACATTGAGGCACGAGAAATTTACAGCTTTTACTCCATTCCACAAATAATACTGAGAGACACACAAAGAGAAACATAACATACAAATAATTATCAGTACAACGCTCATAAATACAAAGAATATAAAGACAAATCTATATTGATGCTGTTAAGAAGTGTCATTATGCATTGTGTAGGTTGGCTCTCTACATTATCCAGAAGATAGAAAAGTCCACTTGTCTAATTAAAACTTTAATTCATTGAAGATTATTTTAATTTACTTTTTAAATTGGCTCTAGATAACGACCTAAAAGTGTAACATGTTTTCAATATTGTCACTCAAAACTGCCTCTTCTTGCTTTCATTGCGGTCTAAATAACAAAGTCCTGAGGCATCCTGATAAATATGAATCTTCTGCACAACCAGATAGTATGGTTGAGCCTCCAACGCCAAAACATTCGACGATACAACTCCCCCCCCCCCATAGGAAGGACGTGCCATCGTCGGTAGAGGTGACTATCCCTCCAACATTTCTATCCCTAACTAAGATTTAAGAGCCTGCCGCTATTTTATAACCTTTTGATCTCCCTTTTCTGTGTTTTCCCAAGGGGATTGTGGCAGAAAGTGACCAATCAAAGGAATGACTATCTGTTCGTATAGATAACAGCACGCTATAGATTAAGAATTCAAAAATGCTCTATTGCCCTAATTTTGTAAATTTAAATATTAAAAGGTGCAAAAGGCTTTAAAATTCTATTCATAAAACCATGGAATCAATAAAATCAAATAAAAAAATATTTAAAAATATATATTTAAAAAAAGACAAACATACATGTATCGATACTCACTGTTTTCAATTTTTTTAATTCGAGTAGTATAATTTTTTTATTGGATAACATTAAAAACAACTACCAAAGAAAAAACCCTGTCATTTTAAGATTTTAAAAATAACGTACTTAATTTGTAATACAATTGATTATTTATTAATATGATGATGTTACAATACATATTATTTTTTTGCCTATTGTTGGGAATATCTAAAAAAGTTGTACTGGATGTATGATCACTTCAATACACGCTATTCGGATGTTGTCTAATGGTTTTATTAATATCTAGTAATTATTCTCTGGATAACACTGTGTGGATCTTCCTATATAGAAAGATTAATTATCATATTTAATTATTTGTGACCTGAAATTGGAATTGACATACTTTTCCCAGAATGGAGCATGAAAAGTTATGAAAGTTTAAGTAAAAAGATATACTGATTTTAAAATGAGTACTTATTGTGGGAGAAAAAAGATTAGTTTACACAAAAATAATAATCCTTGTATAAACGAATTTTCTTTAGTTATGAATATGAATTCGAAACTGATTGTAAAGCATAATCGAAAAAGATTCGTTCGGCCTCGCAAATGTTTAAATAATCCTAATCAGAGAAAATATTTATAGGGGAAAAAACTTCAAATTTTGCGACATATTTATTTTTAAACTCATACAAAAGTTTAATTTTAAAATAGGTAAATGAAAAAATCAGTTACATTTTTTTCTCTTTCGTTATTCTTAATGAGAATTACCAAGACAAAAGCAATTCCAATTAGAATTATTGAAAAATGAAAATTTCTGATATTCCAGCAACAAGCAAATATCTATTATTATTTTATAAAAAGTATAAATATTTACCTACTGCGAGTATGTTTTTAACAATGCAAAAGGAAATGAAATCCAATCTAAACACCAAGCATACAATCGAAATAAGAAGATGAAAATGTTCCCTTCATTATTTGGAGAATTTGCATTTTATTCTAACTGTTTTAGAGGAAATTTAAAACAAGCAAAAACTTTTTGATAAGCAATTTTTTAAAAAAGAAACATTAAATGCAAATAATAACACGTAATTTTCATCAGCCAATGCCAGCATTATTTATCATTTGGTAGCCCGATTATTGTTTTGAAAAAGATGAAAGATTTTTAATCCCGGAAGTCATAAATAATTTAGAGAAGAATATATGTGTGTTTTATCACTATTAACTTATAAAATGATTTCAATTTACATTAAAGTTAATTTAACTGAAATAAAAAAAAGAAAAATACAGTGCATATGGTGAAATGGCAGAATTTAATAGTTATTAATAATTTTGAAATTTAGATAGATATAAAAATGAAATTTTTACAGTTAAATGCTTGGAGAAACAGTAAAAATTCTTCATCATTTTCGTTTGTTTCGAAGTTTCTCATATTTTGAAATACATTTGGAATGACAATTAAATAACAACAATAATAATACTCTAAATTTCATAACTGCATTAGAAGATTGTTTTGACTTACAATTCCATGCAGCATAAACATTACATCATGTATCCTCTCAGGACGTCAGAGATTTGTGCTTCTCGTTTATCGAAGATTTAGTTTCTTTTTTTTATCTTTTAGTAGCATTTAAAAGATTGAGAAAGGTGATATTGTTTTCTTTTAAAAAAATTCGTGACATTTTCACTTGTATTTTCTCTGAGAATAAGGAGGGAATGAAGCTTCAATAGCGGCAATAGTAGCTCCCATTGCATCAGACCTGGTAACTTTTGTATTATGGAACATTTCCATTCAATTATTGTGAATCTCCTTACCTTTAATTCTGTAGATTCCGATTTCGAGAGTTGGCACGCAAACCGGAGTCTAAAAAACATTACAATGCCGTAATGGTAGAGAAGTTCCATTTCAGTCTCTGTTTTTTTGTCCTACTTATATCATCATTTATCGCACTTAACTAAATTATATTTCCGAAATAATATTCCTTTTAAATTATTCATAATATTTTTTTTTTCAATTACTTTGCCCCTCTACTTCCAACAAATACAGAATCGCCATCTTCGCCTATCAGCTGATTATCCTGGATCAATGAAAGATAAAAATCTTCGAAGGATAGAATATAACATATTATGATAATACAAACTGCCCGTCTGTTGTTCGTATTACTCTTCTTGCGGTGGGCAGCATCTGAAATTTTGTAATGAAAAAGACAAATGAAAAAAGAATCCTGGGAAACATTGAGATCTGGTGAATGCGGCGTAGAATTCCTGGCAGTATGAAAATTACCAGGGATGATATGTTCGGGAAATGGCAACTAAAGAAGCCGCTAACTACACTCGCATTCTT
>JAOUZG010045421.1:6065-17371 GCA_026289955.1 Argiope argentata | reverse complement strand
TTCGGGAAATGGCAACTAAAGAAGCCGCTAACTACACTCGCATTCTTTGAAGACAATCTGTCTCGGAAAAGAAGAAGTAAAATTTACTAGTCATATACAAGACAATAAACTTACTTTTAAAAGACACATCAACAACTGCAAAAATCAAGCACTACGGTAAAGTTTATCTCATCGTCACACTGATTCGCATATGTTCCCCTCATTGACTGTAAAACGAAATTTTATTACACAAACAAGTGTTAACACCTATCCTCAAATGCAATTCACACATTTGGGGACTATTCTAAAACAAAGCGAAACCAATTTCTAGTTTTTCATAAAATCAGAAATTCCGTATCCTAATCGATGCTTCCTGGTTTGTCCGGAGAGATAATCTGCAGAAGTTTCTTGATGCACTAAAACTAGAGGATTTCGTGAAAACACTTTCAAGACATTTTTTTAATGATCTCGAAACTATGTAAAAATCTGCTATGAGGGAATAAATGAACTGCAAATGAATGAAATAATAAATAAATGAATTAAAAAATGAAACTGCAAATGAATATGTGAATATGTCCACTACAATATTATATTCTTCTTTGCGTTTTTCAGCACTAAATGGACTTTGCATGTTAAGCCTACGTAGCTTCTTCCGAAATGTCAGTGCTTATAAAGAAATGCTGCAATTTTCATCTTAAGCACTTTTAAGCACTCCCTTTTTTTCAATGTCTCATTTATCAATGGTTCATTACTTCTTCTTTTTCCTCTGCCCCCGGCTCGCTCAAACTGAGTCGAAGCAGCTAGGGACAAAGTTTTTTCATAGATCTATTTCAAATAAGTAACTTTTTTTTGAATTTTGACATTCAACAAGCCACAGTCTCTTTTACAATCATCTGAATATTACATCGAAGTGGAAAAAACATTTTATAAGAATTTTTTTATTGGAATTCCAAAACTTAATTCAAAGGAAATATATTTATATTCGGGAATTAAATCTAAAACATTTTCATGTAAAGATGATTCAGCTGCACAATTTCGACATACTTTGAATCATTTTGAAACTTTAAGGATTTCAGTTTGCTCCACAGTTTCTGCTGCAGCTAAATTTCATGGTTTTACACAAGTAATCGAAGTGGAAAAAACACTTCGAGGTTAAACACAACTTTCATTGGTTGAGGATTATTGTCAATAATCCTCAACCAATGAAAGCTGACTTTTTTTATAGTCCAGAAAGTTTCCTAGCATTAATAGTTCCGGGATATGCCTCTCGAAAATTTTGAGAAACTCGTATTAAATGGCTTCAGTAGCAAAATAATTTTACATCTTATAAATGGATGAATATACAATTTGTACTGCTTGAGAAGACTTGCAGTAAATATTGTTTAGTTTTTTCTATCAACTGACTTCAATTTTGTCATTTCAACACCAGAAAAAAAACGATTAAACCTCATTTAATTCCTCCAAATAAAGAGAGAAATGTTCGTAGCATTTAACTTTTCCTTTAGAATTAATTCTATATTAATTGACGCAACTATATTAATTGACGTCTTTAATTTTGGAAAAAATTTTCACTAAATATATCACTGATTCAGCAAAATTGTCTCGATTCGAGCAATTTGAAAGCTATAAGAAGGACATACAGTTATACAAAAAACGTAGTGTTTAAAATTTTAAGAAGTTTAAAACAACTGATCGTAGCTTATGTCAGACACTATGCCTTAACTTTTAGATAAAAAAAAATTAGAAAAAAAGGGATCACGAGATTATTTTTTCCGAAAGTGCAGAAATCAAAAAGAGAATGCACCCTCTTTTCACAATTTCCCGATTAACATTGGAAGAAAAATCGAGATTGCAACAGAATGTGCAATAAATTGAAAATTATCCCATCTTTTTCAAGGAAATGAAAATATAATTTTGTAAAATAAACACACAAGTATTTGAATTAATTTGTTAAGAAATGGAAGAAAAATTGAATTTTCTTTGTTTATTCAATTCCATAAGAATGTCTTTTAATGCTCTCAACTCCTAAATTAGGGTAAGTAGATAGTCAGATCTCATTCATGCAGATCCCGTTTCTCACAAAACAATTTGAGGCTCTCAACATAATATCTTTTGGGCCCTATTTCTCTCTGAAGTTTGGTGTAGGTGTTAAAGAAAATGACATGATATCCGGGCAAAGTTATTCCTCGTTGTTACAAAATAGAATTGTTCCAGATTCGGGAGCACTCTATTGCTCTTTCATACAAATTTTTTATCCAAGATGGAGAACCCCTACACGTGAGTATATGTGTTAGAGAAGCCCACAAAACATCTCTTCGCCGAAGAATGCACCTTTAAATGCCCATTAAACGTGGTTTACCCCATTCTAATGCTGCAATCCTTTGTGATTTCGGTTTTTACAAGAATAGAAGCATCTGGTGCATTCTGATAATTCTATTTATAATGTTCCATTTCGAAGATAATACGTTATGTCATGTTTCCCAGAATGCAATGCTGCGAATTGTGTGGTATGTTATGATTCGAATGCTAAATGAAAATTTACGTGGTTGTATCAAATGCGTTTTTTAAATGAAATTCGTAATAATCGCAAAGGAATGCTCAATATGGAATTCGTTAAAATACTTCATCTAGCAACAAAATGTGTTATATTTGGTGCGTCGAATTTCCAAGGCTACATTACATCCTACACCAAATTACATGAGCAATCGATTTGTATCCAGAGAGCATTGAAAGGACGTTTCTAAATTAAAGAAACCATATAATTTCGTCTGCCCTATAATTTTGAACACACGGCCAATGCCTTGCGTATTTTCATGGCGACTTTTAACTGCGATCGAACTTCTGAAAATGCCCAACTTCTTTTTCTGCCCAAAAAGTAAAATTTTCATTTTTTTCCAGTTGTAATTGGGATACTTACTGACAAAATAACAGTTCTGCAGTCTGTGATTGGCAGGTTACAAAATCCATCTGTGCTTGTGTTGAGCACGGGGGTTTCTGACATTTTGGAACGAGTGTAGATGGTAATTCAGTCGTTTCGAAAAAACCATTTTACGTTAGAAAATGGGAACTAAGAGGGATTGAAGCTGTGGAAGGCTTTAATAAACGTTAGTTAATGAAAAGAAATGGACCGATGACAAAAAAAAATACCGAATGGCATGATAATTTGCAATATCACAGGTGTCTATAAGTTAAAAAGATTTCAAAGAAAATGGGGTTGTAGAAATGAGAGCTCCATTTGCATGGCAGGATCGATCAACAGGTAAAGATATGCCTCATTATGGGAGAAAAAAAATGGTTCCATACCTACAAATAGGTCGATGATGTTTACAGAGATGTTTTCTGCCAGAAGAAGTTAATGAGCAACTAAAAACCCCAGAAAACTTGTCTTAAAATCTTATTTTTTTGCATTTGCAACCTGTTGTCTACTCAAATTTCAATATTGCCAACCATTCAATATTGCCAAGCTATAATTTCAGCCTTAATGGCGCTGAGAATATCTCATAAATCGTGATAACTTAAGAAAGTCAAACCGATTTGAAAGACAGCATCTCCAGAAGCTCAGAACGTGTGATTTTGACACAGTCCAAGATTCCGCAATGAATATATTCTAAATGTGCAATTCATTTACATGCTCCTTCGGGCGGTAGAATAGACCCATTTAAAGCGCGATTATTAAAACATTGGAAGCATATAGATATTTCTGACGTTAAACTTCGGGCACGCAGCCAAAGCAAGGCCCGATTACACGAAAGCTATAATGGAATGTGGATCCTTTTCAGCAAAAGTTGCTTTACTTTCTACACATAAATTGAGATTTCCGGTTTTTCTGGTGGTAACTGAAACGGAAATAACTGAGCGATTATATGAAAGGCAATAAGTAGGAAATGTTCTTTAAAAAACAATAGATACGAAAGTCTTTTTATGATCGTTTGCAATATTAAAATTGCTAATTCATTGAAACAATTAAAATAAATGAAAATAGAAAATAAACCACGAGCACGTGATGCTTCAATGAGAAAAAAAATTAGGTTTTATTAACGTGTTTTCATCATATTGAAGCTCAATTAATAAAAAACTCAAATTAAAAAAAGCAAAATTTTTCTTAAATGTATTGAATTTAATAAAAGATTAAAAAATGAATTGTTTTGAAAATTAAAAGTTTTTACTGAATTATTCCTTGAAATATTATAGGTTATAAAAAATTATATTTCAATTTACGTATTGAAAATAAATCTTGAATGGCGGACTATTCTGCTTTCAGTTTCAGTTTTATTTAAAGACATGCTTGAATTCAATAAAAACATCTTTATATTAAATGAAATTTCATCATTTCCATTTTAATTTAAAACTGAATTTTACGTGCATTGATAAAAAAATCAGAGAGAGATGCGGAGTTCAAAGGTAGTACCTACATAATAGTATAAGTGAGTTATATGACTATCGAAATTTGAAGCTTAATAATATTTTGCTGAAAAACCTATTATGAGACCAAGTTATATAAAAAATGATTTAACCCTTTAGTCGGCATTAATACTGCTGAATCGACTGGTCGCCAAAGGCGGCTAGTCAATTATAAAGATTAAAATCTGGTTTTGTATTACTATAAAGTTATATATTTTTTTTAATTAAAGGCTGTTTAATAACCTTTTTTTAAAAAAATAAAAGAAAAATAATGTTAATTTTGGAAAGTTTAAAAATGATATAACATTTAGTTGGTACAATATGTTTAGAGGAATTAGTTAGTCATGAGCTTGTGTTTTTTGATAGTTACTCATGCTTTAAACAAATTTGGAACATCATTTATATAGCAATAGTCTCAATATTCAAAGTTTTAGAATGTTAATAAAACTGATTTTTTAACAATAAATAATGAATAATTTTGACTTTCTAACACATTTTTGGTGTGATCATTACATTGTGAATTCTTCCATTATGTTCAAGATACTTTGTTTTTGTTTGTCAATTATTTAGTTGTTTCATTAATAACATCTTGAAAAATGAAAAAAAAAAAAAAACGTTTTGGCTTTGTTTTTAAAATCATGCTATTTTCATTAACGTTTTCTCCGCTATTAAGGGGATTTGCTTTTAAGGGAAAATGAGAAAAAAAATCTTCTCATTTTGGTTGAAAATTTTTACACAAGTTTCTTAATTTCTCCTTTCTTTCTAACCTCGACAATTATATATCAAAATTTATTATGATATTCTTCACTTACGGTCATTTTGCTTTCAACAAAACAAAACGCTGGACTGCGAACCAACTCTTTTTTGCTTCAGAATCTGGATCTAGAGTTCCGATATTTTATTAAGACTCCTATCTTAAAAACGCAACTTTGCTCAATGCGTTTATTTAATGAACCCAAAGGATTTCAAACATCTAAAATGAGTAACAACAGCTCCAATTTTGAGATATAAACCAGGCGTTTTTAGTTTTAATGTGGTATGTCCAATGCACGCCATTAAAATAGTGTTTTACAAATCTGTGATTGTTCACACCATTCACAATTTTTCGAAAATCTCAGTTTTAAGGGTCAGTTCGGTATGTTTAGTCCAAATGGGGCCTTGACTTAGCTTTGCTCTTTCAGTGACTTTATAATAGTTTTTTTTAGCTTGGGAGAGACACTTTAACGTCACAGGAACTCTCTCAAGCAATGTTATGGGATTTCAAAAACAAAGAGCGCAAAACTTAATAGGCACGAAGAGTTAAATAAGTTTTTACAAATGAAACCCAAACACAACCCCAAATGCTGCACAAAAGATATCCTTCACGTGATCTTTTTTGGTGTCTGAATGAAATAAAGGAATATGAAACAAATGAAATGTGAAGCACGGGATCCACAGCTTAAGAATCCTTTATGTGTTCGAAACTCAGTTCAATGAATGATGTCACGGGCAGCGTCTATTGCGTGAGATAGCGAGCCTTGTAACTTTTGCATAATGGAACATTTTCATTCAATTATTGTGAAATATCCGTCCTATTAAATCTGTAGATTCCCATTTCAAGAATTGACATGCTAATTGCAGATTTAAAAAAAAATTAAAATACTGTAATAGTAAAGAAATTCTATTTTTTTAAAAAAAATTCTACTTATAAGATCTTTTAATTTATCTTACTGTGTTAAATTATATTTCCTAAATAATATACCTCATAAATTTCTAATGATATGTTTTGAATTAATACTGATATACTCCCAACAAATAAAAAAAATGCCGACTTTGCCTACCAGCCGATTATCCTGGATGAATGACAGATAAAAATCTTCGAAGTGCCGATTGTAACGTATTAGGGCAATACAAACTTCCCGTTTGTTTTTTAGAATACTGTTCTTTGAATGGGCAGAATCTCAAACTTTATAAAGAAGAGTATAAATGAAAGAAGTACCCTGAGAACATTGAGATCTGGTGATTAAAGTGGCGCCAGCATGAAAAGGACCAGGGATATTATGTTTGTGAAATGGCAACTAAAGAAGTCTCCACCTGCACTCGCATTCTTCGAAGACAATTTGTCTCGGAAAAGCAGAACCAAAATTTTCATTGTCAAACCCCCGACAACTTACTTTTAAAAGACACATCAACAACTGCAAAAATCGGCACTGAGGTGAAGCTTACGTCATCGTCCCACTCAATGGCAGATATCCCCCCATCAAGGCAAAATGAAAGGTTATTATGCAAACAAGTGCTAATACCTATCCTCACTTGCATTGCACAGATTTGAGAGCTTTTCTAAGAAAACCGAAACAAAATTCAAAATTTTAAAACGAGACATTTCGTATCACAACCGATACTTCCTGGTTTTTCCGGAGAGATAATATACTCAAGTTTCTTAGTAAAACCTCGATGATTTCATGAAAAAATTCCCCAGAGAGATTTTTAATGACTTCAAAACTAATTAAAAATTCTGTAATGATGAGATAAATGAACTATGTCCACTGCAATATTATAGTCTTCCCTGCTCTCTTCACTATTAAATGGACTTTACCTGTTAAACCTTCATAGATTCTTCCGAAATTTCAGCGCTTATAAAGAAATGCTGCAATTGTCATCTTAAGACCTTTTAAGTACTCCCTTTTTCAATGTCTCATTCACCAATGGTTCATTACTTCAGTGTTTTCCTCTGCTTTCGGCTCCCTCAAACTGAGTAGGAGCGCTTAGGGACTGAGTTTCTTCATTAATCTATTTCGAGTGAGTAACTTTTTTGAATTTTGACATTCAACAAGCCACAGTCTCTTTTGCGATCATACGACAGTGAATAACTACTTTCTTCTGCCGACAATTTCTGAAAGCCCTCTATGAATTCAATGCGATTAAAGTCCGCTTATTTTCGGACATTTATATCTAATGTCGTTCTTTCCGCATTTAATTTGTATTTATTTTTAGCAGTATAATTGACATACGAGTGATGAAGACATCACCTTTCAATCTCATTCACAATGCTGATGCATTTGATTGCAACAATAAGAAACAATCACTCCACATTATAACTCCAAAAGTAAACGTTAATTATAATAAAAAAGTTCGGTTACAGGAGCAGACGAATCCTCTTTAATTGGAATCCAGTTAAGAAAAAGGACGTGATAAATATTCTTAATTTATTACGATGAAAATCCAGCATCCCGTTAGCTTGTCAAAAAATCTGGGTAAAATTAGAAAGCGAAAGAAAGGCACTACGTTTTATTGATGTAAATCAACCATTTTATTAATTTTTAGTGATAACAGTAAGGAAAATTGTTAAAATATATTTTTAATAAATCTGTGAATCACGTGTCAATTTATGCAACTATTTTATCGAAAATGTTTTTAGGATAAGGGTTGGAAAAGAATGGTTTTTAATTCTTTAAACTATTTTTAACTATTGAATATTATGATACTATTTTTAACTATTGAATATTATGATACTATTTTTAACCATTGAATATTATGATACTATTTTTAACTATTGGATAAAAAAGCAAAAAAAATGACAACGATACAAAATGCAACGCATATCAGCAAGTCCCATATGGGAGATACGAATAACTCGAAGATATCACGTTCGAAGAGCAGCCTTTCTCGTGATGCTCGTAGCATTTCCCGGCACACACTGCGGTGAGGTCTTCAGCGTAAGTGTTTCACGATTATAGCTGATATCTGCTAGTGACATACGTTCCGTTCAACATATTTTTAATTTAATAAGATTGATAAACTCTCTTAATCTACACTAAGTGAGAAAAACATTTATACATCTTTTATGGTATAAAAATTTCTAAAAACTTTTTTAAGTTCTCTGATATATATTTCTTAGTCTTCATTTCATCTGACATCAAATTTTACTAGTAATAGTTTTTTCTGTACAAAAAGAAAAAAATTAGGCATCCAAAACACAAAACCCGTTACACAACCAAACTGTTAATTGAAATCACGCAGCCAAACTGTGACGCGTTTTACACATCAAACTCAGTTTCCTTTTATTCTACACACGCAAGGGAGCTTCATATGCTAAAAATAAATTATCTTATTTTTTTGTGGTGGTAAATGAAACGGATAGTTAAAAAATAGCAATGCTAGAACCGGTGATGTGAAAGTATCAATGGCATTACAGTCAACAAAAAGTTTCTTTACTTATTAATTAAAGGAGAAAAAGCAAAAACTTGACATTTATATAAGCAAAATAATAATAAATGTTTTTGATTGGTTGTTTGTTTGATTATTTGTTTTTATTAAAAAAATATTGTCAGCATATTGCCAATCATTCACCGTTCTTCAAAAAAAAAAATACTTATTTTGAAGATTCGGTATATCCATTACCTAATTTAAAAAATTAGTAAACGTCCACATTTTATTACCCAAAATATGAATCTGCGCATGTGTCGTGCAAGGGTTTTCTAAATGGACGGACCGAGGATAGATCATTGTTGAATTACCCGGAAATAATTCACTTTTGCAGTGGAACAACGAAACGGAAGCGAAACAGACTCGAGTTGCATTCGCTTTTTGCACGCGAGCCAAGGAAGAGAGGTAAGTAATAAAGTTCTCAAGAAAGATTGTTTACATAAGAATTCGTAGTGAGTTCAAAGAATTTCATTGAAGTTCAAGTTAGTTCCACGATACATTCATTCACTTTTCTAAAGTTAAAACTAGGATTTTAAAAAAAAATCCTTTATTTTATAACTTAGAAATAGAATTTTAAATTTCGCCCTTATTTTGGAATGTATACACTTTTTTACTAGCTGTGATTTGTAATAAAGTAAATCAATGAAAATTAATTGATTAATCAAAACAACACTTTAAAAAATGTAATCCATAACAGTAATTTAATGGCCGAAAAACTAAATAATCTCGGCATACCAATCCCTCTCCAAAGACGATCAGATTGTAGGTGAAAAGCAGGGCAAACGTTCTTTATCTTTTCAATTAACATTCATAAAAAAGGATTTCCCAGATATATTTTCTGCCTTATTAATCGTAATCCAAGAGACATTTTAGACATAAATAACAAACAAACAAACTTATGTATGAAATACATGAAACAATCTTAATACTTATTGAGGAAAGGCAATTTTGAAATGTAAACATGCTGATAAAGGAAATGTTCAAGCTGCTTCAAACCGCCAGTTTTCATCGAATAGTTATATTGAAATTTTAATAGATCGATCAGCTTTGATGATTGATTTAGTTGATTGGAGTGGCTCTATTTTATTTTAGTTCTTATTGCCACAAAAATATTGTGTTAGATATGTTCAAAAAGAAGATGATGCATGTAAAAATTTAAAACTCGTAATTCATCAGCATTTTTTTCCTCATTCTACTAATTACATATTTCACTTAGACCATTTGTTAAGAGATATATTTCACTACCCCCAAAAATTAAGAAATTAGATGCTGGGTTCCAATTTCTGAAGATGCCTTGTAGATGTTAAGCCGTATTTGCCTTAAATAAAATTGTTTTAGTAATATATTTAGAGTAAAATATCATAGAAAACGATTCCATGCATTTATTTTCCAGAAATATCATGTTTCATATTTGTTTCATTTTATGCAGACAAATGCCGAAAATGACATTTTTATATGTTTAATTTGGAATTATAGTTGATTTTTTATCTCATCTGAGAATAGTATATTTTTTTGTTTAGAATGTTTTGATGTCTCCGAAATATGCGGTTAAAAATAGTTTTATAAGCTTTTGCAAATTTTGTATTGTTAATTATTACGTATGCTTGTTTGAAAGAAGATGCGTTTTCAAAAATCTGACCTATTTTTACCAGTATAGCTTTAATATTAAGTATGATTCGCTGAAAGCAGATGCGTTTTTATTTCGCATGATTCATTAAAATGCGGAGATAAATTACAATCACGAAGGCGAATTCTTTGATTTTCACAATACATCTTCTTCACATATCTCAAAATGGTATTATTAAATGAATAGAGTAAGTAAAAGTAACTATTCAAAACATATCATATTGTTTTAAAAATTAGAAATTAAAAAAAAAAAACACGAAGGCAAAAATATTTTACTTCTACTTAAAATCAATTGCTTTTGTTCGTCGTTTTTTTTTTGTTCGAAATGACGTCATCAATCTCGTTTAAATTTTCTGACTTTTAAATCATTAATCTCACTTTCAGAAGATTATCGTTTGGTGCTTTTCTAAAAATTCTTTTTCAGTTTTAACCGTCACTTTTTTGGAATATATTTTTATTTTGTATTTTTATTTATTTTAATTCTTTAGTTTTAATTAATAATTTTGAAATTGCAAACGATCAAGAAAAAGTTTCTCTTGCATTTATTGTTTAAAAAATATCACATTTCCTATTTGTTTCATTTCATATAATCACGTGAAGAAAATTATATTTTTTCTGTTTTATTTTTCTTATTTTTTTTAAGCCAAAACGTCTGAAAATGGGATGGCAACATATTATTAAAAGGAGATTTTTCTTTGAGATCTTCGTGAAGGTAAAATTTTATTTTTTAAAAATTAAAATCAATTGTTGAAAAATACCATTAAATTAAATGTTTAAAAATTCATTAAAAATGCAAATTTAATTTATAGGTCAAAACAACAGCATCATTGCAAAGATATTTGTTTGGCTTTAACTTCATGGAATAATCAATTTTGTGCTGTAATATTTTCGAAAGTTATTGCGAAAAAATTTCGAAAAATTTCTCTTATTTTTTAATTAATTAAAATTTTAATTAAAAATTCAAAAAAGGGCTCCGAGGTGCACATTCCCGGCACCCAAGGTATACATGTACCAAATTTGGTAGCTGTAGATCGAACAGAGCCAACACACACACACACACACACACATACACACACACACACACACACACACACACACACACACACACACACACA
>JAOUZG010045412.1:1355-12397 GCA_026289955.1 Argiope argentata | reverse complement strand
ATATATATATTCGTACTGAATTTTTTTCTTGGCAAAGTACAATTATAATTGTTTTTATTAAGAAAACTGTTATTTTCTCAGTGTAAGTTTCACCTTTTTAAAATTATATATATATATAAAAAAAACCCGAATGGTCTGTAAATCTATGAATTCAAAAAGGCAACATCACAAATCGAAGAGTAATTAATTGAAACTTATGCGGGCCCATTAGACATTTTATCTCCTTTTTTTTCTGATAAAATCATGTTAATTGATTATTCATATTTACTAACAATTTTATCAATTATTTTAGAAACAATTTATACTATTAATATTCAGAATAACGACAATCTTCTGAATATATTGAAACATTTATTGTTAAACAAATTTCTTAAAAAATATTAAAGGAAACCTTCAGCTAGTTAATAGATAATTAATCCCAAATATTCTGAAAGAAAAAGTATTTGTTTTAAAATTTAATTCTATTAGAATCATTAGAAATCAAGGTTAAAGATGTAAATATTTTGAATGTTTTACATCACAAAAATTTTAACTTTCATATAAAAAAAGTTGATGCTTTTCTTTTCTATAGCTATATTTAAGCTAATTTATTATGTTGAGAATACTAATTATAATTAAACAAATTTATCATATATATTATATTTGATTATTTATCAAATTTAGTTTTTATATTGACATCTCTACTTAGTTAAGTGGTTCTGTATGCTTTATGATAATTCAGAATTATTATTATTTTTTCATTTCATATGATTATTAATATTAAAATATTGTTATATAAAGAACTATAAATTAATCTGCAATCTTCTTAGTAATAGTGATTCATTACATATATAAGTGTTTCTGACGTATAAAGAATGTCTATCAAACATTCTTATTCTAAATAATTTCTTACGCTTTATACAAATGTAAAAAATATAATAAAATTCCCTTTATAATTCCCTTGATGGATAAAGCTAATTTAATAATCGCAAAATTCCACCGCAATGAATTTAATATTATAAAATTGAGCTTCTTCTTTCCCTTTTCATTATTTCTCCTAAAATTAAATGAAAATTTCCCTTTCTTTAAATAAAGATTAATAATTTTATAGCAAACCAGTATAAGTACTGTAAAAATATATCGGTTTTTCATTTTTGATCCTGATTTATAATGTGTAAATATGATTCGAAGATTCAGGTCTAAATGACATTTGCATTTAATTAAAATATTTTTCTAACTACTACGTTAAAAATAATAATCAAAGAAAACTTTCCCATTGTTGTAATATGCAAATGATTTCATTTCACAAAACTTGGCCAATTATTGATTTTTTTCAAAACTTAAATGATTTGTTCCTTTTATCTTGGGTAATTTTTGTCAAATTTTTGAAATAAGAAGCTCTGTAAATCAAACATAAGTTGAAATGTTTCACTCTTCAAAAAAATTATTGATGATGTGAATTGAAGTTATACATTATTCATTCTACACCAAAAACATATTCATATATAAAACTTCATCTGTAGAAGAATAGGGTAATGGTTTGTGAAAGGAATGTGAATTCGTCTTCTTTCCGATGCAAAAGAAAGAAAATGCACTTTCTTATACTCTTGTGAAAGTACTCTTTTCCAGAGTGTCCTAAAGTGGGACACATTTTATCTGAATACAATGAATTCATATGACAGTAAAATTTTTGAATTCAAATGATGATGAAATTTTTCATTTCATATGTAACAAAGTTTCTATGCAATGGAATTCTAATAATGTATTAACTATGAACAAGCTGTATTATATGATTGGTTTTAAAGCTAATTTCAATGAAATATATAGTTTTATGTTGATACAATAATGCCGAAGCATTTTATTATGTGACATTTATTATTTGGAAAGGATATTAAGGACATTAAGCTTCAGTAATATAGTGTTATTTTTATACAAAAAGTCTTAAAAATGTTTTTATTTTTTACAGCAACAACATATTCGAGAACACATGTAATGTTCATACATGAGGTAGCATGATGTTTTCCAGTATCATAAAATAAAAAAAAATATATAAAAACCTTATTAAATAAAAAATTAGACATATTGTTAAAAGTATTTCAAAATTTTAGGGTAAGGTCTATTCTATAAATATTCTGCAATTCTCAAATTTTCAACAAATTATTGTTCAACAATAGCTATTTTATATTCACAATTTTAATTTGATGCGTTGAATCAAACTTTATTTTTTTAAACAGGATTCCATCTTTATTTACAATTTTCATCTATCCATCTATTTGATTTCCTATTTTTTCTTGAAAACCATTCTAACTACCGTTTAATGATATTGTTTTGTCCAAATTATATGCTTTATTTATTTGTCAATACATTTTTAAATTATAGCAACATTAAATCATATATCTATTTGAAATATCTACACAATTTGTTTTTAAAGAATTTTAGTTTATAAAATGAAGAATGAAGTTCAAACAGCATCATCAGCATCAAATATATTAAGTGAATTAACATAATTATTTCAGCATATGGAACACTTCAAATAATTACTGTTTAAAAAAAATAGATGGCATTTAAAAGTTCAGCTGCCATAAAAATATGCTCTTCTTAACGCATAGAAAAGAAAAACGGAAAATGAAAAAAGCAGACTTAATACGTTAAATATTCTTTAAAATCTCACAAATTTTAATTTCAGATCTCTTGATAAGTTTAATACTATCATCATTTATAATTTAACAACATTAAATATCAGTTTAGATGCATTACGACGGTAAAATAAACAAAATTCATTTAAGTTTGAAGACACAGAACTTTATTAATTTTCCATTCACTTTCCAATGAGTTTAAGATTTAAATTTTTTTTAATTCTTGATGATTTCAATATTTTAATATTTTTGATGTTATTTTAAGAGAAATTGGACGAATTTAATTTAATTCAATATTAAAGATTAAAGCGAATACATTAATATTTTATTTATATATATATAGTGAAAAATCAAAATATATGTATATTATCTTGTCCCTGCATATCATTTTAGTCATTTTTGTTTCGAAAAATATAATTTAAGGTGATTATGGAAAATAGATAAAACGAATATTTGCAAAATTAGTTTTTGTATAATTTTGGGGAAGTTCAAACAATTTTTTTAAAAAAAATGTAATTATTTTGGGGCCAATAATGAAAACAACGCTCTGAAATTTTTTTCAGCAGTTTTATTTTTCTTAGAACTCCAAAGATATAGTCCAGTTTTATAATTTAAAGTATTTTATTACTATATTTAAGGAAATTTACTTACCTGAAATATGTCCGTTAAAATTAAAAATTAGTGAAATTACTATGGTAATTTCTAAATACGAAACTTCTGCATCAATGCGAATTTTTAAAAATAGAGTAAGAAGAATAGAAACTCAATTTAATATGATATTTATGTTTATTGATTTATATTTTATAATTTCATTATAACATGATAGATTTGATGCAGAAAAGTGAGAATAATTTATTGGATACAAAAATAAACCGTATTTAATTTAATAAAGATTTTTTTCCCCTCAAAAGAAAATGGGAACAATTTAAAATATTCCATAATTTCTGGAATAGATATAATTAGTTTTATGTGATTCGTTAAAATAATGTTTTAAATAATAGGTAAATTGGTTTGTTAAGTGTGTAATTGTTTGTTTGTAGTTATTTAATGTATCATTTTTTAGCAAGTTCCTTTTCCTTACCTCCGGAAAATGGTCTTAAAAAACATTCCAACGTGTGATTTTTAGTAAGGTAAATCTAATGAATCTACAAAATATAAGGATGATTTTTTGCCACATTTACTAATTCCTATTTAAAAAAAAATAGGTTGAAACAGGTTTTAATTGTTTTTTTATGTTTAAAGCATTAAAAAAAGCATTGACCAACAAATGGTGATTAATTTGTCTTTATCAGCAAAACCTCTAGATCTGAGACAAAACAAAGACAAATACCCCATTTGGGAATGCCTGATCCGCTAATAACTCAGAAAGCGGCTAAATAACGAACTTTCGCGTACAGCAGCATCAGGGAGAAATAACAAAAGAGACGCGAGCAGAAGTTTGATAAAAAGGCAGCGAGGTGAAAGCAGGGAAATAATAAGTTTTTTCCCCTCTCAGCCTCGTGATCTCTTCGAGGAAAGATCGAGTCTCAATTACTGGAATCTGGCAGAAACAATGGATTCAGATGAAACAATTTTTTTACCATTCCAGGGATTTGTTCAATGTTTCTGTTGACATTTTGTATTTATCCCTAACTTCTTTTGAAATCCCCAGACACTTTTTATTTTAAGTATCATGCCTTTCCAAGATACAAATTTCATTTATTTCAATTTTGGTGTTGGTTGAGCACTCAGGATATGTTATAGTTTAAGGAATAGATTTTTGGCTTGGAAAACAAACGCGTTCAATATATATTATTTTTTGCTCAAATTCAATTCCATAGCTTTTCATTTTTTTATGTACGGTTTGTAAATCATACATGAAAAATATGGCTTACAAATAATCATTTGTTAAGTGACGGCATTTTCATAATTAATGAATTAAAAATTCTATGGGTTTGAGTTTATGCTAAACGTTAATTAGTTTAATATTTTAACTTTAAGATACATTTTTTAAATATATGAGCACACTCAGTCTGAGAATTCCATTGTCTCAAATCCAGAAATAAAAATCCCTTTTGTTTTCAAACACAATAGAAATTAAAAGCTTTATTGAATACTCCGTTCTAAAATTAAAATTATGAACTCGAAGTTGCTCAAATCCTACCTTCGTCAAATGAGGCATTTGAGAGCAGACCAGTGGTATAGCATTAATATATAAAATGCTTTCATGCATAAAACACATGAAAATCATGCAACTTATTCCCTATACACTCAAAAAAATGTGGGGAATAAAAATTATTCTTGTTCAAAAAGAGAAAATATTTTTTCACGGATTTCAATAACAATATATGGTCCTGACTTTGGATTTGTGATATATATATTGATTGTATGCTGTTCACCAATTAAGTAAGCATTTGAAAATTATGAAAAAAGATTATTTATAAGTACGATATTACGCTTTTATCAATGTATAATAAGCACAATAAGAGTAATCAATGCATAATACACACAAAATTGTAATATTAAAATTAATTCAGGAGTCTACAGAAAAGAAATTCGATTTCCGAATTAAAACATAGATTATTTTTGTAATGTAAAAATAATTTTTATATTGAAAATAAGAGAATTTTTTGAGCCTTTCAGTTTCCTTGAATATATGCCCGTATTTCCTACAAAAATAAATTTTTGATAAAAAAAGATTTTTATTTCATAATAAATAAAAAAATGAGGTAATGATTCATAATTACTTAAATAAAAATTTGTTCCGAATTTGCTCTCGCTGAAAATTCTCATTATCAAATTAAATTTTTGAAAATGAATACAACATGCCACATATGTGTTTCCTTGAAAAAAGAAAATATTAATTTCTAAAATTATTATAATATTTATTGGATATTTCTATAAAATATTCGTTTTGTATTTAAAACTGTGTAGAATAAATTTCTAAACGAGAATATGAAATGTTTAATAATCTCTAATGGAATCCGTTTCGAAAGATTTCACTGAAGAAGTTGAATTTAGAAATATGAGAATATTTTTTATTCTGAAATATGAGAATGTAAAAATCTTAAAAGAGCAACAGAAAACAAAGCATTACTAAATTATCTTTAAAAAATGGAATATAATTTTGAATTTAATGTTTCAATTTATTTTTTAAAGAATTCCGAGGAGAAATTTTACTTAAATCGAATTCCTTTGAGAATTTCTTTAATATTATAACCCAAGAATATGGGAAGTGAATAATAAGTTGAAAATTGGAACGAAATATTTCATTGTTTTTCTAAAAGATAATAAGATTTTTGTCAAAGAAAATTCAAATATTTCATTTAATTATGTCTGCTGATGAAAAGAAAAGAAAAAGAAAAAAGGTAGAATTTCATTTTATATATAAAGTTTGTATATAAAATTATTCAATTTGAAAAATACATTATCCGATATAGAAAAGCTGTGAAATTAATTTGGGTCCAAATAGTTTATAGAATTTTATGTCATTTCAATTGCATTATATTATAAAATATTAGAATAGAGGTAGAATAAATTTATTTAAAAATTTAAGTTTTATTCACATATAAACTTTGAAAAGAGTAAATTTGAATTATACTTATAATAAAAGCCAGTATATATTTATATAATTATGTGTGCGTACATGTTTTTTTTAACAATTTGTGAGGAAAATTCTCTTTCGTAAAAATAGGAAATGTAATATAAATTTAATTTGGAGAATTGTTAAAAGTTTTTGTAGAATACTTGTAATGTTTGCACTCATTTGAAGAGTAAATTAAGATAGGGTTGCTTTTGTCTTAAAAACTTTCAAAAGTATCAAGTCGGAAAAATAATTTTTGCAATTATATTATTTATGTGATGGTTTCAATGAAATATTTTTTAATTTTTTTCCTTTTACTAATAAATTTTGAACACTTTATTAAAATATAAAAATATAAAATAATTTCTAGATAATACATAAGAATTTCTACAAATTCAGCAGCCATAAATGATTGCATTGTAAAAGATTAATAATATTATTTAAGGTATTGCATTATTTTAAAGTTTTTCTTTTTCTTTTTTTCAGAAGTCTGAAATATTCCTAAAAACATTTTGTATTATCTAAAGTTATATAACAATCAATTACTCTTATGTAATCTGACTTTTGGGGGTACAAAACAAAAGACCGATGGTCATTGAATGCAATTCAAAGGCATCTGATTACTGGGCTTTTAACTTATACTTGAGGAATAGGTCATTAAGTGAAACTGAGTAGAATAGGTTTATTATAGAATAGGTTTTTGAAACTGAGGAATTTACTGTCTTGTAAAGGTTCTGAAACTCTTTCAATCAAACAGAATGTTAAAATATAGCTACAAAGTTCGTAAAAGCGCTCTTCAGGCAAGTAATTAAAATTTGGAGAGAATAGACTTTTGTCAGAAACAGAGCTGAGCAAAGTTTGTATCTTGGTCATTTCGTCTAATTGTTATCTCTTCATCTACAAGAATACTATGGCAATCAGATAAATTTAAGCAGCTTTCAGTCAAGATTTTCGATACTTTTTTTATGGAAATACATGATATAGTAAATTATTGTATATTTTTAATAAATGCATTTTCGATGTGAAATTTTTGATATATTTCTTAATCCAGATAAAATCAGTTTCTTTATTTTCCGTATCCCCTGATCTAAGACTCATTTACGTTGTTATTAAGCACATAGATAACGAACGGTGGTCTCAATATGCTAATTATTAGTAATTTAGTTGCATTAGAAAGTAATTCAGCTTCTTTAACTAAAATTTGACAAAAGTTTATGAACTGCTACAAAGATACTACTCATTACTTTACTGATTACATTTTAAAATTATATATTTATGTTCAATATTGTTATTTCAAGCTTTGGTATCCTATTGTTTGATGATAAATATGTAATTGAATTATTTATAAACATCAAAATTGTATACAAATACTGATGCGAAATGTTCTAGATACAATAAACGAGATTTCAATATAGCAATATTTCCACTAATAATAAAAAGAATGTGTATATTTGTATAAATGAATTTATATATGCAAAACATTCCATTAAATCTAGAGCGACGAAATTTAGTATAAATATATCTAGAAAGTTAGATTTGAATAATTTTCTGGAGCTATTAATCAGAATTTTGAATTGTAAAAGGAAACATTCGACCTTTTGCCATTTTGACACCATAATATTACAATAAAATTCTAAAAACATTATAACAGCAGATACATCCATAATTATTGCTGTTTATATGATTAAATTCATTTAATTATTGGTTTTTACTGGAATCATGATTTTAAGTCACTCACAATCCTTATCATAATTTCAAGTTACTTTTTGAAATATAAACTTAAAAATTTTAGTGAATAGCAATATCTCTAAAATAAAGCATAAAATATGGAATAAGAATTATAACCCTTTTTTGCCATCGGTAGTGAATTGATGCTTTTGTGAATATATTATACAAATATTTTTTTCAGATTGTACTGCAATCAAACTCTATTACATATACATTCAGTCAATCCCAAGTGAATAAATGAATAGAACAAAAATATAATATAATAAAAATATAATAAATTGCCTCAACGCACTTAATGTGTTAAATAAGTAAAATAATGAAATATATGGAAGTTTCTTTTGTGGAATATTTTTATTTCACATTCAAATTTTTACTTAAATAAGATTAAATTTATAATGCCTAAAATTATGTAAAATATCTGCATTAAAAGCATTGTATTTAAATTTTCTAAATGGTTAAACACTCCTTGGCATGTAATTCTATTGATAATATTGATGACATGTCAAAATTACAACTGAAGACGGGGTGCAATAGCTTCTGAGGGTATGGATTCCTGAGTACCTGAGGGCAGAAGTCTGATTTCTACCTCATATGAAGATGACACACTTAACACATTCGTTTGCACAGCCTCTTTGTACACACATTCATTCACCTCACAGATTGAACACAGAAGAACAACCATGTCCTGACCGGGACCTTGACCCGGGTCTCCCAGATTTTGAGGAAGACGCTCTACTTCTGTGCTAGGACGTCGGCTAAAATTCTATTAATCGTGTTCAATAAAAAATATTGCTGCTACAAAAAAATTTCGGATGGAAAATAATTAACATTTCATTAGCTATCAAATGCACATCAAGATAAAAAGGTTATTCAGATTTGTGAATACTTATACAAAGAAAAAAGATTATTTCTTCTTGCACACAGTACTAAAACTGCATATTTTGCGAATGGAATCATCATGTTAAATAAAAGAAATGGATATAAAAATGCTTTAAATAATTATAAACAGAAAAATACTTTGTACATTATTAATACATTTACTCACAATTTTTATGTGTATGAGAATAAATTAATTTTTACACACAGTTTAGACTAAAGTAGACAAAGTTTTCGCCTTTTATTCCTTATTGTTGTGGTTATTATTTCTTCCACTTTTATTTCAGGTTCGGTTTAACTGTTTTTATAACAATTTGGAGATATGTATTATTCATTTAGTATTTTTTCTGTCTCTTTTTGCACACTCACAATTTTAAGGGTTAATACTTCCTTGGAATAAAAAAAACATAAGAACTGTACCACGAGTACACACATTAGAGCTCTATTCTATTTTCTTGAAGCACTTTACAGAGTTGCTTAAAATATAGAATTCCTGGTATTTGCATTAGATCCTTTTTTCTTAAGAAGTAACCACTAAAACCTTTCATGTTTTTTCAGAATTTTTAACAGAATTTTTTCAACCGTTCACTCAAAACTTTGCCTAGAAAGATTTTGGTTTCATAAGAAATATTCATAAGAAATATTCAGATTAATATTGGCATAAGAAATATTCAGGTTCAGTCATTTTTATGGTAAAATTCAAGAATAAACATATACCGAATTTTAAAATTTCTGTATTAATTGTTTCATAAAATGTTTAGACTTTTATAAAAGTTAAAAAATTATATTCCCTCTCTATATATAAATACTCATATTATTTATGTTGCAATTTTAAAAAATGTGCAATATAACGTATATAATAAGTTTCACGATTAACTAATTACACAACAGATTTATATTTTAACTTCATAATAGGTAAAGTCACACGTGACGTTTCTGTATTTTTTAAACTCATTAGGTCTGTACAAAGTTTTCAAATAGTATTTAAAAAAACTATTCAATTAATTGCATTTATAAGTAATAATATTAATAAAAATAATTTAAAATTTCCATTATCTTTTTGTAAGATGTTTTAAATTTTCGTTTTTTCAAATATTTTTTATAGTCAATTCCTTATTATTTCAAATAATTATTTTTTCATGCTTTCTCTTATCTTAAAAATTGTCCATCCATCATAGTATTCAGTTGTTTAGAATTTCTTTCAAAATATTATTGAAAAAAGAAATTTAAATGTATGAGATTTGTATTGTATAACATGTATATAATTTATGTATTCAGCTTAGAAACATTCTTAATAGTTTGTTCTAAGTAATACGAATAGAACACACACCCACACCCACACACACACAAATCGTTACCATAAACATACCGCGTTTTCTGAATCACAAGCAGTTTTTGTGATATAATGTTTATAAAAGTAGAAAATAGGATGCATAATGTATTCTAGGAAAATTGTTTTAACGAAAATTCTTTTCATCATCTTTATGAATTTTTACTATGATTTAGCACAATTTATTTTCCATTTAGATTAACATAGAAATATTTTGGTTTTGTATGTGTTTATGAAATAAAAGAGCTTTCATTCTTTTAATTTTTTAATGTGCGTGATGACTTTTAATATTAAATTTTATTCATTAATAAATATGATAACATTTTTATTACAGGGATTGCTAAATGGCGTCAAATTTCAAAGGGAGGGGGTAAGATGTTCCAAAGGTTGTGTACGAACCTTACCACATAACGTTCTAGTAATTATAGTATAATATAAAAACGTAACTTTATAATATGTGAATAAGATAGGAATCAAAAATAAAAAAAAAGGTTCAAATATTCAAAATAATAGGTTTCAACTTAAAATTCAGTTATATATTTTCTACTATATTTGAGTAATTTATTTCAATGTAAGATATTGCTTGTATTTCAAAACAAAAGAAATTTCAGTTTATGAAGTTCCTGTAAACATTGGTCAGTACCATCATACATTAGAAACCTTTTAGGAATAAAATTTTTGCTGAGTAAATTTAAATGTAGTTTTGAAAATTTGGAGTTAACTGATAATTGATTTTGGTTCAAACTTAAAAGAGAATGAAAAACAATTTTTTTTAAGAAATTTGATTTTTTTTTCGTAAAAGGGAATTAGAATTCTTAGAGAAAGCTCTGGAATGAAAAAAATGATAACATGGAAAGAAATAAAATAGATTCAGAAATCAATGCTTTTCACACACACACACACACACACACACACACACACACACACACAC
>JAOUZG010045401.1:0-12584 GCA_026289955.1 Argiope argentata | reverse complement strand
CTACTAGACTATTCCTTTCGCCAAACCAATCAAGCTGGCGCGAGGCTCCTCGCCAACGTCGCCATCTTTGGCGAGTTTTCGTGCCGTTCGCCCGCTTGTAACATTGCCCCCTCCTCAAGGACTGCACGTCCCGGGCAGTACAGACCCTGAGAAGAAGACACTCAAAAGTAACAATACCATACACACAAAATTACAGACAAAATCATTGAAAAAGAATTAACATAAAGAACACTATTTACAAATATACAGGTCATATTTACATAAATGAGGAAACCATGGTTTCAACTAAGTATTTGACAAATCACCATAATAAGGGGCTAGCCGGTCGTAATGTACTACTCTTGGTTTTGAGTTCGGTGACTTCCTTATTCGAACCACGACGTCATTCCGTCTTTTCAGGACTGTATAAGGGCCTTCCCAGGAAGACTGCAGCTTCGGAGAGAGTCCCTTTCGTCGAATCGGGTTCCAGAACCATACCTTGTCACCTTCCTTGAATTCATGTCCGGTGGCTTTAGTTTCGTACCTGGTCTTCATCTTCTCCGTCGCTATGTTGATCCGATCTCGGGCAAACCTGTGTACGTTTTCTAAACGGGCCTGGAGGTCTTGAACATAATCCACAGGCGAAGAAGGCGTATCCGGCGGACACCCGAACAGAAGATCACAGGGCAGTCGGAGTTCCCGTCCAAAGAGCATCTTGGATGGTGTGAAGCCAGTCGTTTCGTGAACCGCGCTTCTATAAGCAAGCAGGAACAAGGGTAGTTTCTGATCCCAATCTTGTTGGTTTTTCGAAACGAAAAGAGAGAGGTTATTTAGAATAGTACGATTGAACCTCTCTACCATGCCGTCTGATTGGGGATGAAGAGGTGTTGTCTGAGTTTTGTCGATTCGAAGAAGTTTGCAGAGTCCTTGGCATACAGCAGAAGTAAAATTCCTCCCTTGATCAGAGTGAAGCTGAAGAGGTGTTCCAAATCTGGAAATCCAGTTCTGAAGTAAGACTTCTGCTACAGTAGTCGCCTCTTGATCAGGAATTGGATAAGCCTCTGGCCACTTCGTGAAATAATCCATGACGACTAGAATGTTTCTATTTCCATTGTCCGTGCGAGGAAGAGGTCCCAAGATGTCAAAGGCGATTCTCTCAAATGGTGCACCTTCATTATACCGCTGTAACTTACCACGATTGCGTGTTTTAGGTCCTTTACGGGCGTTACAGTCATCACATGTTCTGCACCATTCTTGAACATCATCTTTCAAGTTGTTCCAATAGAAACGATCCCGTACTTTATGAATTGTCTTCATGACTCCGAAATGGCCACCAGCCGGACTGCTGTGTAACTCCTTCAGAACTTGGTTTATCCTTGATCGGGGAAGTACAAGTTGCCTCTTAACTGACTTCCCATCTTCGGACTCCCATTTTCTATACAAGATGCCGTTTCTAATTTCGAGTGAATTCCAGAGAGCCCAATAACGTTTAGTTCCAGTACTGAGGCTTGAAATGTCCTGCCATTCAGGTCTTGAATTGTTTGATTGCATGAATTCTATAATCGGCTTAATGTCAGGATCATTTATTTGTTCTTTGCGAACCTCTTCATCACTCCAAGGATCAGATTGAGGTGGGATGGCTCCTGCAATTTGGCGCACAATTGGTGTAACAATCCCATATTTCTTTTCAGCAGAGGAGCAGTAGCGACAACCCTCGAAGCAGGGCTTTCTTGATAAAGCATCTGCATTTCCATGCAACGACCTTTTCCGATGTTTAATTTCAAAGTCGTATTCTTGAAGTTTCTGTATTCATCTGGCTATCTGACCCTCCGGATTCTTGAAATTTAAAAGCCAAGTCAGAGATGCATGGTCCGTTCGGAGCAGAAATTTTCTTCCATAAAGGTAACTATGGAAATTCTCCACTGCCTTCACTATAGCGAGCAATTCTTTCCTAGTGACACAATAATTCCGTTCTGGTTTCGAAAGACACTTGCTCCAATAGGCGATGACACGTTCGTGGCCGTCGATTTCTTGAGATAATACTGCTCCAACGCTCTCATTACTTGCATCTGTATCCAGGATGAATTGTTTTTCAGGATCAGGATAGGACAGGATGGGAGCCGATGTCAAGGCCTCTTTCAAGTCGTTAAATGCCTTTTCACATTCATCCGACCACAAGAATTTTTGTTTGCTTTCGGTCAGCCTGTGTAGTGGTCTAGCGATCAAAGAAAACCCCTTAACAAATCTCCTGTAATATGTGCAGAGTCCCAAGAAGCTTCTAAGTTCATGCACATATTCAGGGCGGCGCCAGTCTCTAACTGCTGACACTTTTTCCGGGTCTGTTTGGACGCCCACTGCAGAAATTATATGTCCAAGGTAGCTTAACTCATGACGGAACAAACGACATTTAGATGGATTCAACTTCAAGTTGGCATCTTTTAATTTATCTAGAACCTTTCTTAAATTACAAAGATGCTCTTCAAAATTCCGTCCGACTATGATGATGTCATCAAGATAAACGAGGCAGGCTTCTGGAGTAAGTCCTTTTAAAACTGTCTCCATTAGGCGTTCAAAAGTTGCTGGCGCATTACAAAGGCCAAAAGGCATGACCTTAAATTGCCACAGTCCATGTCCTCCAGTTGTGAACGCTGTTTTCTCACGATCGTCAGGATGGATCTCCACTTGCCAGTATCCACTCTTCAGATCGAGAGTGGAGAACCACTCGTTCCCGGAGAGTGTATCCAGTGTATCATCGATTCGAGGAAGAGGGTACGAATCTTTCTTCGTGATGTCATTCAGTCGCCGGTAATCGACACAGAACCTTGTAGAACCATCTTTCTTTCGGACCAAAACGATGGGAGAGGCCCAAGGACTAGACGAAGGTTCAATGACATCTTTTTCTTGCATGTCATTTAATAAATCTTTCACCTCTTCTACTTTAGCAAATGGCAATCTTCTGGCATTCTGTCGTATTGGAGGATGATTTCCAGTATTTATTCGGTGTTGCGTTAACTTTGTTCTCCCGACATCATCGGATGTTTGGGAGAATAAGTCTTTAAATTCATCAATAACTCTTCCTGCCTCGACTCTTTGCTCCTCCTTCAATTCAGTGTCTTTAAGTAATTCCAGGCTTAAACAGTCGGAAGACTCCTTTGATGTTAAGCAGGGATTTTTCTCGATACAGGTAACTGGAGAGCATTTAGCTAGAACTTCACCCTTCTTAATTAATTTTGATTTATTACTGACATTGATAACCCTGATGGGTACATTCTTTTTGGAGAGATCTACAAGACTGGAGGCCACCATCGTTCCGCTTGGAAGACTCCCTTCACTGGAAAATTCAACAACACCAAACCGGAAATTCTCCGTTTCACCAGTATATCCCTCTAAAATTATTTATCTTCTAGCTGGGATAACAAAGTCTGTTGAAGCAACAATCCGATGGCAGGTGTTTAGTCCTCCAGAACCTAAATGGAAAAGAGTCACGACTTCTGATGTGGAGTTCAGGGAGTTATTTTTAAAGTCAATAACAAAATCATATTTCTTCAGAAAGTCCAGTCCAAGTATAAAATCATCTGTAATTTCAGCTACGTAAACGGCATGGTCATAAGTAGCATTCCCAAATCTAATCACAGTATTCATTTTTCCAATAATCGGGATTTTGTCACCAGTGACCGTTTGGAGGGTGACGCAGGACGGTGTCCAGAGAATTTTCCTTCCGAGTTGTTCTGCAACATCTCTTCGCATGATGGTTACGTTGGCTCCTGTGTCAACGATTATTCGGCAGGGAGCTCCGTTGATGAAGACTTCGACGAATAAACCATTTTCACCGCCACCTCTGGAAGATATCTGTAAAACTCCAAAATGGGGCTTTTCTTCATCTGGCAACCTCCGCCCCGCGAGACCGCCAAATTCTAGTTTTCCTGGTTGTTTTGAGAAGGGTCTTTAGCCCGTTTATTTAAGCGGGCTGAACAATTCCTTTGAACATGGCCCTCGTCGCCGCATTTCCAACATTTCACAGTTCTCTGGCCATGTTTATTGGGCCTTTCATCTCCTTTCCGGATAACCTGGCAAATTGTTTTTACCACTTCAGTTAGATTTTGCATCGAAGAGTCTGATACATCTTGAACCGTAGCACCTCTTACTGAGTGGCGATCCCTCAGTGAAGCTTGCTGAGCTGCTTCAAATTTCATTGAGTAAACCAAGGCTGATTTCAAGTCCTTCAATTCAGCCATTCGCAGTGACTTTTGTATCTCTGGATCCCTCACACCGTCTATGAAATATTGCAGGGCCAGTGTTTCCCGTACCTCGGCAGGACAGTCGGAGAAGGCAAGATGGGAGAGCCTCTCTACATCTGCTGCAAGCTCTTGCAGGCTTACATTCGATCGTTGTTGCCGGGTCTTTAACTGAAGACGGCTATAGTCCTTGAGGCACTTTCCTCCGAAGCGCAACTCCAGAGAGTTTGAAAGAGCATCAAAGTTCAGATGTTGACCTTCGGGAACAGTTCTCAAAATATCAGCAGCTTCAGCCCGTAGTGATGCAGCTAGTTGACGAGCCTTCGTGACTGGATCCCAGCCATTGGCTTCTGCGACGATGGAGAATTGAGTCCTGTAAACTTGCCAAGATGTTTTTCCGTCGTAGGTGGATACTTTTATGTTTGATTTAGGAATAACAGGCATAGGCTGAGCTATTTCAGGCTCTCGGACATTCGGAGTTTGGTTTTCAGCTTTTATCTGTGCACCTTCCATTCTCTTCAATTTTTCCTCGACCTTCCTTTCCATTTCTTGTTCAAATGTTTTAAACTTTTCGTCCACTTTTTCAAATTTCTCTTCAAAACTCTCCTGAATGCTACGAATCTTTGCATCGTTCTCTTGAACCTTTTCCGCCAAAGCATCCACTTTGTTGTTGATTACTTCGATAATATTAGCTTGACCTTGTTCTATCTTCTTCTCCATATTCTCTTGGCCTTGTTCTATCTTCTTCTCCATATTCTCTTGGCCTTGTTCTATCTTCTTCTCCATTTTCTCTTGCCCTTGTTCCATCTTCTTCTCCATCTTCTCTTGGCCTTCTTTCATTTCTTTAATGAAAGCAAAAAGCTGTTCGAACTTTGCTTTATCTGCTTCCTCCATCGCTCTAGTCTTCACCATTCAATCCCACTTCTGACACCAGTTGTTACGTTTTTAGCGTAGCGGGTTCGGATTGAATGGACTTTGTATGAGGACAGCACAAACAAATTTATTTACAGCTATTTACAGTTACTTACAGGATAATTGATAAAGTAAAAATTTTAGATAAGTACAATTCAGCAGTCAACAGTCAATTACAGCGTAAATTCAAGTCTTACGCACGATAAAAACAGACTACAAAACAGCTATCGTATAGCACAGCAACAGTGAATCACAGCGAGCTCAATAACACAGCGTTAAGAGCAAACGCAAACACAGCTCACAAATCCTTCAGTCCAGAGAGACGCTTTTTATTTCAGAGCAAACTCTCAACTAACTACTCGCTCCGGCTATTCGTCCTTATATAGCCGAAAAGCGCGTGCACCTGAATCTCGTGAAAATTCTCAAAACATCGCGCACAATCTAGCGGCTACTAGACTATTCCTTTCGCCAAACCAATCAAGCTGGCGCGAGGCTCCTCGCCAACGTCGCCATCTTTGGCGAGTTTTCGTGCCGCTCGCCCGCTTGTAACAATACATATATATATATATATATATATATATATATAAGAATAATATTTGTATTCTTAAAAACAAGCATTTTGACGTATGTGATAATATAGGTTAGCTTAATGACAGTCAGATGTGTAAAAGTTCCCTCTGAGGCATTTAGTATGTTATTCTAACTACCATCAGCCATTATGTAGTGTATAAGAATCTTGGTCTTTTACCTTGTTCATTCACAAGGTCTGTAAGCATATCAAAACAAA
Organism: Argiope argentata; assembly: GCA_026289955.1. Taxonomy (NCBI): domain Eukaryota; kingdom Metazoa; phylum Arthropoda; class Arachnida; order Araneae; family Araneidae; genus Argiope; species Argiope argentata. The sequence goes on along the minus strand of JAOUZG010045401.1, from coordinate 6,671 downwards.
AAAGCAATTTGACACTGTAAATAACAGAATAGTTTAATGAATATCAGAGATGTAAAAAATTTCCTCTGAAGTATTCACGAACTTATTCTGATTTTATGTATCACGGTTTTTATTTATTCTTTAATTAATATAAATTTAATTCATTTGGGGAAACCATTTTCTTGATTTTAATAGCATCTATATAAATTTCCAAAGAAGCAAACTTTAATGTTATGCATAAATTTCAATGGAAAACTAAATAATACAATAGTTTAAATAATAATGTAAAAATATAGTTTGTAATAATTTTAATTTTAAATGTGAAAAATCAATAGAAAAACACTCTAAAATTATCGATTTTCATCTGTTGAGACAGATGATGGGATGATTTTTTTTAACACTAATCACTTTTTGAAGAATCACTAAATACACTTCTGAGCACTAAGAGACCACTGGCAAGCAAAGCAGGCGATTACTATATTGCAGTGATAATATAACGCACAGTTTATCTGGATAAAGAGCAAAGCAGGTGATTATTATATCGTGACGATAATCATATAAGACAAGTCACATTTTCGAAAATTGGATGTTTAATGACACGAGGCAGGGCTATAACTTCTTGAAGAAATGACATGGAACGCACAGACAAGGGAATGGAGCAGCAGATCAGGAGTGTTGGATAAAGCCACAGGCTACGGTAAGGGACCCTCGACGCTGCGGTAACAGGAGCGGAGACATCGCAAGTTGTGGAGCATCGTCGTGGGACGACGTAGATGGAGGAGTTAAACAGGCCAAGACCGAAGCAAGTGGCCTGACGAGCATGGACCCTTCTTCAGAGCAAGTTGCGGTAGCGCAATGCAACATCGAAACCTTTAATGCGGATTTTGATTTTTTTTTAAATTCTTCTTTTAAGACTTTTGCACAGATAAATCCTGACGACTTTTAAATTTAAGCCTTATTTATTGTTGAAAGCAGAAGGCAGTTTCAAAGACATAGATGACGTTTAATTTCGATTTATTCCATCACGGGAAGCACGCATTATGTACAAGCAGAAGCTAAACAGAATGTTAAAAAGCTGATGAATCGTTTATCTCTGTGAATATATACTTTTAGATTTTAATAAGGATTTTTTCCTCTTGTCAATCACATGTATATCTCGTGTAAGGGAATCACAGGGAATATTCTTTCTGGAATCTTTAATGGAATATCTTGACTGACTCTGTCGACTTTCAGCCGATCCAACAATTTTACAAAGCTTACGTTGAATTAGTTAACTAGAACAAGTGGAATGGATCAGAAAATAAGACAATATTTTAAAATGACGTTACTATGGGCTAAATTAAAATAAAACGTTGGAAAATACTTAAGGTTTAATTTAATTTTAGAATATCATTACACACATACACAGATATAGATATATATATATATATATATATATATATATAAGGACAAAGCAACAATTTTATAACAGATACATTACGAATTTATATTTTAAATATTAAATTAAAAAGATACTCAAATGTATTTAGAGAGCGCGTTTGCTGCTATTCCTAAAAACATAATGGACCATAGATGAATCAAAAACAGAAGTAAAAATGAGAAATAAAAAGATGCGATAGTGAAAACAGGAAAGAACCTAAAGAAATTGAAAAAATATCCGGCCTGATGACTTTCTCAAGAATCACCATTGGACAGGGATTCCAATAAAAGGTGGAATTTTTTTCTGTAAAGGGTTTCACTATTGTCTTAAAAATTAACCCTTCTGTGACCCAAAAAATTCCAAGTCCCAAAGTATAAGAGATGCATCATATTTTAAGGATATAAAAACAAATGACAATTAGAAAAAAAAACCCACGACCATTGTAAACAAGACTCACGATATTAAAATTCTAGAAAGAAAAAATAAAACAAAAACTATACACAATAATATTCAAATATTAGCAATAGAAAAATAACAAGCCAAGAACATACCTGTAGTCGATAGATTTTAAACATCAAATATCAATAGATCTCCCTTGAGAACGCGAATAAGCTTCTGTTAAGGGCAGAGTCGCCAAAGGGAATGATGCAGGGAAGAAAGCAATTTCGATATGTAGCGATTGTGGCAAAGTTTTCCTGTACAATCAAAAGTTTCAACTTATCATGTAGGAGGATCTATGGTTTTTCAAGGAAATCATCAAAGTCGATTTCGGGCTTTTTTAGGTCTAAATATTTATAGTTTTTCTGCGTTTAAAAATCTCATGGATAATAAGAAAAAATAGGGAGAAGATTTTTTAATTTAATAAAGGTTATTTGTGTTTTCCTAAGATTTTTGAAGGTATGGGTAAGACCTATTGAAATTGGATGGAGGTGCAGATTTTAGCGAATTATTAGGTGCAGAGGCTAGTGCATAGCGGGTCTGGGGGGTTGAAATACTTTCTTCTTTAAAAAAACATTTTGTAAATTTATTGTAAAGTTTCAGTGCTGACTAATGAGTTAGTTGATTGTTTCCAAGAGATCTAAACCTTCTTTAATTAAGATTTCAATATTACAATAGTTTCTTGGGAATTCAATATTAGTTAGATTTTTTAAAAGATAAATGTTAATTTTTTTTATTTCTTCTTTCTAAAAATTTAATATCGTGAGTTTTGTTTACAATGGTCGTGGTTATTTTTTCTTCTAATTTTCATTATATATATAAAGATTTCATTATTTATATATATATATATATATATATATATATATATATAACATTAAATTACTGGTAAATTACTGAAGAAAACGGTTTTGCCTTTGCCAATTATTAAAATGCTCTATTTTTTGAATATGCTCATGAAATAAAGTGCGACTGTATTTCATCTGCATATGTTCATCTGAAATGGTAATAGTATATAGTGATGAAGGAATGTCAAAATAAATTCAAACATGAAGTTGTATTCTATATTCAGAGGCGAATTTCCAACTAGGCAGCTGCTCAGACCTTTGAGCTGAGAAGTGTTCGCATGCAGGTCGCTGAAAATTTTATTTTAATAATTACAAAATAAATAGGTTTGTAAAAAACAATAGGAATTCTGTGAATGATAAAATATTAGATTTACTTTAACACTTTATCAAGTATAATTGTTCAGGTTATTTTAAGTTTATTTAGTAACTAGCCGCCTTTGGCGACCAGTCGGTTCGCCAATATTAATGCCGACTAAAGGGTTAAATCATTTTTTATATAACTTGGTATCATAATAAGTTTTTCAGCAAAATATTTTTAAGCTTCAAATTTCGATAGTCATATAATTCACTTATACTATTATGTAGGCCTTAAGCAATCTTATCTTTGAAGTCCGCATCTCAATGATTTTCTATCAGTGCACATAAAATTTACTTTTAAATTAAATTGAAAAGGATGAAACTTCAATTAATATAAAGACCTCTTTACTCAACCTAAGCATGTCTTTAAATAAAACTAAGAACTGAAAGCAGAATAATCCAACATTGAAGTTTTATGTTCAATACAGAAATTGAAACATTATAAATTTTTTTTTATAATGTATAAGATCTCAAAGAATTATTCAGCAAAAATTTCACAGGTTAATTGAAACCTCCAGTTTTTAATTTTATTTTTAGATGTATATAAATGCTCTCAATAATATTTTTTTTAGGTTTATAAATATATTTCAAAAAAATTATGGTTTAAATTCCTTTGGTCTTATAGATTCATATTTGTAAAATATTCTTAATATTTCAACTTCTAAATAAATAAATAAGCATTTCTATCTTCTTCAAATCTGGCTTATTTATTCAGTTCTGAATATTGCAAGTTTACAACAATCATCATTATCATTATCTAGACCAATTATTCTAGAGAAACTCTGATTGGCTTCTTTGATATCTTGATAAAGTGATCTAAAATCGCCAGTTTATATCGAATAGTTATGTTGAAATTTTCATAGATCGATCAGCTTTGATGATTGATTTAGTTGATAGGAATGCCACTTTTTAATTTATGGACTTATTGTCTCAAGAATAATTTGTTAAATATGATTCACAGAGCAGATGATGTATATAAAAATTTAATTCATCAGCATTTTCCCCTAATCTATAATTATATTCATAAAAATTTAATTCATCAGCATTTTTCTACTAATCTATAATTCATCCCTAAATCTATAATTATATATTTCACTTGGACCAATTGCTAAGAGATTTATGTCTCTCCCCAAAAAATTAAGAAATTCGATGTTGGGCTCCGATTACAGAAGATGTCTTGTAGATGTTAAGCCATATTTGCCTTAAATAAAATTCTTTAACTGGATTAGTAATATATGTATAGTAAAATATCATAGAAAACGTTTCCATCCATATATTTTCCAAAAATATCATGTTTCAAATTTGTTTCATGTTATACAGACACGTGCCGAAAATGACATTTTTATATGTTTAACTTGGAATGATAGTTGATTTATTTTTTCTCGTGAGAGAACATGATATTGTTTTGGTAGAAAGTTTTGATGTCTCCGAAATATGCGGGTAAAAAAAGCTTTATAGGTTTTTACAAATTTTACATTGTTAATTATTACGTATGCTTGTTTGAAAGAAGATGCGTTTTCAAATAGCTGACCTACTTTTACCAGTATAGCTTTAATATTACGTTACTTCGTTGAAAGAAGATGCGTTTTTATTTCGCATGATTCATTAAAATGCGGAGATAAATTACAATCACGAAGGCGGATTCTTTGATTTGCACAAAATATCTTCTTCACATAAGTGAAAGTAACTATTCAAATCATGTCTTATTGTTTTAAAAATTAAAAAAAAGAATGCAAAAATATTTGACTACTACTGATTATCAATTGCCTTTTGTTCGTCGTTTCTTTCAAATGACGTCATTTTCAAAGTTCGTTTAAGATTTCTTGCTTTTAAATAATTAATCTCGCCATCAGAAGATTATCGTTTGGTGCTTTTCTAAAAAATCTTTTTCAGTCTTAACTGTCGCAGTTTTGTAATATATTTTTACTTTGTATTTTTATTTACTTTAATTCTTTAATGGAATTTTTAATTTTGATATTGCAAACGATCAATAAAAATTTTCTCTTGCATTTACGGTTTAAAAAATATCACATTTCCTATTTGTTTCATTTCATATAACCACGTGATGAAAATTTCATTTTTCTGTTGTATTTTTGGTAGTAATTAACTTTTTTTAAATTAGAACTTCTGAAAATGTGATGGCAACATTTTATTTAAAGCTAATTTTTTTTGAGATCCTCGAGAAGATAAAATTTTATTTTTATTTTTTTGTGAAATAAATTGTTGAAAAAAACACACACGATAAAATTAAATATTTAAAAATTCATTAAAAATAGAGTTTTAATTCGTAGGTCAAAATATTAGTATCATTGAAAAGCTAATTTTTTTAGCTTTAATGTGAGGCAAAAATCAATTTTGTGCTATAATATTTTAGAAGTTATAGCGAAAAAACGTTAAAATTTGGCTTATTTTTTAATTAATTAAATTTTTAATTAAAAATTTAAAAAAGGGCTCCGAGGTGCATATTCCCGGCGCCCAAGGTATACATATACCAAATTTGGTAGCTGTAGGTCGAACGGTCTGGCCTGTACAGAGCCAAAACACACACACACACGCACACACCGTGCTTTATTATAAGTAATAATAAAGATAAAGATTAGAATATTTAAAAATACGGACCATCTATTTCAATAATACTGGGTAAAACATGGAAAACGATCTATCTGGAGTCATAATAGATAAGTAAAAATGCATATATATATTCATAAAGTCAATACATTTCAAAATATTATTCTAAAATAAATCATTAATAAATTTAAAATGTGATGAAATGTGAAAATAAACAGCCCAGCTTAATATAAAACAGAGCCTCGTAATGTGCTCTGCCAGGAGCCACAAAACACTTGAATCCGCCTCTGATTATAACATTTATTACAAAGTAAGCCTTTAAACTAAAAAAAAATAAAGAATGAGATGTACCTAAAATATTTTAGAATATGTGTGACACATGGGTATTGATTTTTTGCTAACAAACCTTAAATTGGGCATGATAATATTTTATCGATAGCTTTAACGTAATTAATAATTTTATACTCTTCAAATCTATGCCACCATTATTTAAGAAAAATTTTATTGTTTTGTTCTTAGATTTGTTTGAAAGATACTTTTTATTTAAAGGAAGTAAAATTAGTCTGATTTATCTTGATTACTCTAAATAGATTTCCCTTTAATAATTACTCAGTACCTATAAATACAATTAGTAGATGATTCAGTTGTTAAAATGGCATTCATTATATGCAAGATTAAGATCTAAAAATTCATTCAGCTCTTCAATTAGAATCAATAAATGGAAGCATGTGACATTTTCGGCTGAATTATGAGCTTTTAAAATAAAAATGTTCATGAAAAGCGACAAATTTTTGTTCAACATACAATATATCTGCTTCGAATTAATTCCAGAAAGTTTTTAAAAAATTCGAAGTGTTTTATTGTTTGAAAACAACCTGCTTGAATTTCATGATTATCAAATTAATGCTATTTGGAAATTAAACGGATATAATCTTGCCAAATAGTTAAAACATATGTACCATGTATAAATATGTAAGTGCAAGCGAATGCAAAATACCGTTTTGAGAAAAGATTTCTTACATTTAAAAAAAGTATGGAAATTTTTGATATATATATATATATAT
>JAOUZG010045400.1:1328-11836 GCA_026289955.1 Argiope argentata | reverse complement strand
GTAGTTAACTGTGTTAAGGAAAAAATATATCCTGCCAGAAATTATTTTAAATTAGATTTTTAAGCAAAATTCACATCCATGTTACGATATGCTAATTAAAAACTGGAAAATTACTTTCTCTTTATGTAATAAATATTTCCTTCTTTTCCAAGTTATGAATACAATGAATTATATTTCTGTTTAATTATTGAATAAAATAGTTGAAAAACAAATTTTCAAATCATGTTTTGAAATATTCAAAACTTATATTATCATGCATTTCTGGATATTGTAATCAATTTTGAAATGATACTGTTGCTCCGGAGATTTAAAACTTTAATTTCACATAATTCAAGGTTAATGGCAAAATAGCTTCGAAAATTCTTTCAGAATATTATGAAATTACAATTTTTAGTTAAAATGCTTATTTAATATTTTCTCAAACAAAGCTCTGGTTGTCCACCCCTTATACCAATGTTCTTCGAGTGAGACTCTGTTGCTGCGTGTAATGCATGGCAGGAGTGGGAAATAGAGGCAGACAATTTAATAACTCATTTTCATGGTAGAGCTCCGAATTCCAGAGAATGTGTCATGGGCGATTTCGTTTCGCTCCGCTGTATTTCCTTACGTTATTATTTTCGAATTTGGAAGACGTTCTCTGCCGGTGGCTCTTCGTCGCACATCGGTGCAAGCGATACTTTTTCATCGATTTGCCGGAAAAAGGCATTACAGGTGTGATTCGTTACATTCATTGCATAACGAACGATTAACTGCGATTTTTTTTAAAAAAATGTCGAACGTTGCATGAAATGATTTCAAACAAAATAAGAACAATCAGGGCTTTTATTTGTATATCTCTTCATCTGGTTCTCTTTTGGTCGAATGCAGACGATGAAATTTTATTGTTTCATTTATTGAGTTTATTTTTCTTCTTTAATTTTAAATCGATTACTCTGTTGCATATTCTATTATTATCGATTACTCTGTTGCATATTCTATTATTATCGATTACTCTGTTGCATATTCTATTACTACCGATTACTCTCCTGGATATTCTATTACTACCGATTACTCTCCTGGATATTCTTTTACTATCGATTACTCTAAAGGATATTTTATTACTATCGATTACTCTATAAGATATTCTATTACTATCGATTACTCTATACTATCGATTACTCTATAGGATATTCTATTACTATCGATTACTCTATACTATCTATTACTTTCAATTCTATTACTATCTATTACTCTAGGAAATTCTATTGTATCGATTACTCTATACTATTTATTACTATCAATTCTATTACTATCTACTACTCTAGAATATTCTCTTACTCTATAGGATATTCTATTACTATCGATTACTCTATAGGATATTCTATTATTAGCGATTACTCTGTAGATTATTCTATTACTATCAATTACTCTATACAATTTAGACTTTATTCTATAGATTTGGGCACTGAATATATCGTGCCACAAATAATTATGTAGAAAATAAATATTTTAATAAATGTTATATTTCTTAAGAATATTTTAATAAATGTTATATTTCTTTAAAATATTTTATTAAATGTTATATTTCTTAAGAATGGTTGGGTAAATTTAGTAAATAAGTTTATAAAATCAGTAAAATCTGTATAGCCACAAGAATTAACACCTGAAAACCCTCGAAACATTGTTATTTGAGACTACATTACGGAAGCAAAAAAGGTAATAAAAATAGAAATGGATCGTTAAAGACAAAATTGACAAGCTGAGATAGTCAGCGATTTAAGCCTCTCAGCGTCTCTTGTCTTGTAGAAGCGCCACCTACGGCCAAGAGTACGAATTTTGTTACTCACTCATCACATTCGCTTGCACATCCTCCTTTTACAGAGGGGAGGCCCATTCACACACCTTACAATCCAGAAGAACGGCCATGCTCGAACAGGGTCTCGAACCCAGGGCGCCCAGATCAGGGGGAAGACACTCTACCCCTACGCCAGAACGCCTTCTATATTATGTATAAAATTCTAAAGGATGCCATGTAATATGAATTCACATGCTATCATTTTCATAAGACAAAAAAGATCTTCAATTGAGGTGTCGCTTTCTTTTATCTTCTATGAATTGTACAATGAATACAAAAAAAAATCCCTTATACAACATATTTGGGAAGTATCAAAAGACCTTCAAATTTATTAATTGAAATATGCCATAATTATTCCCCAAGAGAGTTTTAAATAATAATGAATATATAACTGCCTTGATTTGGAGAATGAATGAACATGATGATTAATTTGCTGAGGCTACCGTTGAAAATCATAGGATATACCATTTCATGTTATTTTGCATCAAGAAAGTGTAAGAAAAATTCCAACTCGCTACCATCTTTTTGGGTGAATCTTTATTTTACACGAATTTCCTTATTATATATGTCCAAAGTTTTCCTAATGCACTGGATCTTTAAAACCAACAATATTACTAATGTAAACTTCAAAGGATTGCAATTTCGTTAAAAAAAATTTTTTTCGATGAAGTTCTTTAGAACTTCGGTAGTTTTACCAGTTCTTGTTCTTAAAATGGAAAATATTGATATTTGTTTTCTTGTTTCCAGAGAATGTAAAATACGTCTTCATCGAAAATCGAATCAAATGATATGTCTCCAGATCCCAAAACAAAAGTTTATCACAAATTCTTTGAAAGATATGACGTAACACCCCTGCATTGTATTCTGCATGTTGTATTGGATAAACATTCGGAATTGCAAATATGATTCAAATTTTGTTTCTAAAGTATGGGTGAAAAGCATGAAAACACTCACCATTAGGATCATTTTGAAGGAATAAAATGAAAGAACAAGTTTATGTTATTTTTTAAAAAAAAAAATCAGTAGTTTTAAGTTATTACATTGGTTAATTTTGATATTTCAAACTCAAACTTCAAGATTAATCCCAACTTTTGTTTCAAAAGGGTGAGAGTATGTACAAATCCTTCCGATAAAATTTGGAGCGCATGGAACATTTTCCATTAACGTTATTTATCGCTATTAAATATTATATTAAAAACCCCGACTGTGCGGCGATTGGCACTCGTTAAATCTGTTCGTGCACGCAAAGTTCTCCATGTCGAGAGTAATACCACTGGGGGTACTGGGGCAGGGGTGATCGTTCTCTGTTCCAGGTCTAAATTACGACCTGAGATGAATGAAGGAATTAATTTGCGTGAATGTAGTCCGCCCCCTAAAAAGGGTTGGGACGTGTGTGTAGCTAAGTCTTGCTCTTGGCCCTAGATGGCGATATTTGTAAAACAAGAGACGTATATTTGCGGCTTAAAATCTGCTCATGTATCAGCGGGGCTTGTCCATGGCAAGTGCTATAAGTAACAACAACAACATATTAAAACCCCCTAATCCATAAATAAATTACTATAATGCTTTAAAATTGTGTGTGTCATATCCTATAGTGTTACTCTTAATTCATGTAAAATTTCAAATTACTAAGGCGAAAATTGCAAAAAGTCATTTTAAAGGTCCCTGGTCGCCTTAAGTCTAAAAATTTAAATATAAAGTCCCTTAAATTACTAAATTCTTGAGACACATAACTTAGCGACAGATCTATTCTTTGAAGATTCGTAATGTTATTGTAAAAATTACTAATTCTTCTGATATAAATAAATTGCAATATTAAACTGTAGTTCGATAAAAGGCGACACTCTATATTAATAATTCGAATCGTTATGCTTTAAGATAACTGATCGATATTTATTCGTATTGTACAAAATAAATAGTTATTCATACAATTATAAAAGGATTAAACGTTTTAAATTATCGAAGTGAATGTATGTATTTATCTAACTTAAATATGTGTAAACTGCTCCAATTAGACTCCACATTATGATTAGCGTAGCCATTATATCACGTTTCGATCTAATAGTTACATAGAATACAATAAGATAATGAGCATATGTTACATATACACTGTTGCGCATAACGCCATATCATTAACTTCGCAATAGAGTACTGGCTGTTACATATGCTGTTAGCAGATAATATGCTTTACAATTATAGGAATATGGATATTCATATTGTGACTCATTAACCGATTCCTTAATTAATGAATATATGTTTACTGAATTAACTTCAACAATTTAAAACTAAAGCTGTATTTTAGTTCCCCTATTATGATGTAAAATCATCAGACGTGGCTATCAAAGGGAAATACTGATTCTAAATAGCTAAGGATTTCCAAACTACCATGCGAATTTTATCATAAAAGATCTACACCAAAGGACAAATAAGAAATTCTAAGAGTATTCTAAGAGTATTTAAATGTATATATTGCTCAACCTTTCACAAATAAAAGCTTAAAAGCAGTATTAAGTAAATAGTAAGATGTATTTGTTAAAATTCTGAATATGAAAATGGGTTTAAAACATTTTCATTTTTGCTATGTAAAAAAGAGCGGGAAATTAATAATTGTGATTTTGCACAGTTTAAAAAATACATTCAATTATTCAATTAATTCCTATAGTGAGTTATATTGGGCCAGAACAGCCTAGTTGGTAGAGAATTGAACTCATATTCCTCAGGTTGCGAGTTCTAACACCACCGACCAAAGATTCCCTGTGTGTGTGTGGTGGCTGTATTGGTTACAAATATTGAGAGTAGTCGAGAGTAATACCACTGGGGGTACTGGGTTCCAGATGTAAATTACGACCTATGGATGAATGAATGAAATGCATGAATGAAGTTCGGCCATAAAAGGGGGTTGGGACGTATGTGAGCTAGAAATCTGATTTCGGCCCTAGGGTGCTCAGGGGCCATACCCTCAGAAACTATCCGCAAGGAGCACTTCATAATTGAGGATGAGATGTCTCCGATATGGTGGTTGGATCTCTCCAATACGGTGGGTACACTAATAGGTGGGGGTTCCTGCCATCGATGATAGGAATTACTTCCTTCGAGGAGGGTTGTGCCGTTGTCGGTGATGGCCATTAGGACTCAACCACAGTTCCCTCTAATTGCTGTTACAACGGTCCGGTCATTCAGTTCCTATGGTTAATCCGTGCGCCTTCGTGGCGGGTCGGAGAATAAATCTTTGACCTACCTTCAAAAGCTGTTTCACCCCCTTTTTTATTGTAAAAGTAGAGCACTACAAAATTGAGTTATCAAGTTGTCATTCATAATTAAGTTATACAATTTTAAATTATACAATTTTAACTATAATTACAACAATCGATAGAGGGTGGCTGTGAGTAATGTTTACAAATAGAAATACTTAGGTCTTAGGAATTCTTACAAAGGGAATAACATGGGAAATATGTTATCATGTATGCAACTTTAGGAATTACTCTAAAGCTGAAAAACTTTTAAGACAGATGCTCATAAGATACAAAACTAATTTATTCATAAAACGGGTCATACATAAAGCTAATGCAGATTGTATTTATTCAAAAACACATACTTCATAGAATACAAATACATAAAAAGAAGCAAAAAAATCAAGAACCTTCAATAATTTTCAACAAGAAGAATTTTATAAATTATAAATACATAAACGCAGAAGTATTAAGAGCATTCAATGAACCTTCAAAAACATGCTCTTTATGAATTACAAGAAAGACGTAGAAATTCCAAGAACCTACAATCAAAGTTGAATTATCACTCATTAAAGCAAAGACTTTCAGTAAATACTTTCAAATTCGTTGTTTAGTATGAAATTTAGTATTAGAACGAGCATCAAATTTCTCTATTTATGAATTTTCCTCAAAGAAGAATAAATTCTAGATATGTGAAAAGTAGCCAAACCTCCGGCGTTTTAAATCTTAATGTCATTTAAGAAATGACATTGAGCATTTAAGAAATGACATTGAGCATTTAAGAAATGACACATTAGAAAGATATTGATTAACTGATTGTTCAAGATTTTATCACCTATAAATATTAGATACCAGCGGCTTTAATAAAACATTTTAACTATACAACTTTCCATGCAAAAAAACATTAACCAGGTACTCTTACCCACCACTAAAATGCACGGATAAATCTGATTGGACTATCGCGACAACAATGCTGCGGGAGGATAATGAACAAAACCACAAAACAACATTTAGATGAGAAACCAAAACTAAACAATATAACAGATAATATTGAATCAACAATAATTATGGGCAATTGATAGAAAAAAAATCTATACCTAAACTTCATTGACTATATAAATGTCAAAACTTATGCCGAATAATAGAAATATTTCAAGAAAATATTGTTATGTCGTCGGAATAGGAGATGCTTTAAAATGATATCACAGACAAGACTTAAGTGTTATTTATTTTTCAAAAGAGATATAGATCTATATTACGAATTGTACTTAAATAGAATTTGCATCCTTCGTATCAAATCATTGTTAGAAAAGACCCGAGTTATTTCATAGGAATAGACATCATACACCCTCCTTTATATCATACATTTATTTACTCTATGAAATGTTTCTTTTCCTGGATTTATTTTTGTTGCCAAATAACTTTTCCGACTGAAGTATTTATAGAGCACGGAACATGATATCTTCAATGACAACATCTCTGTTATACACCCATTTAAAGGGTAGGAAAGAAGCCTTTTATTTCTCTTTCTGGAAAAAGAGTGCAGGGAACTGGAATTTTCCTTCCACATATACTCTTTTTTCCACCCTCCTACCCTCAACCCCTCTCTCCCTTTCAATCCACCGTACCTTTTTTCCTTCCCTACTGTTTGTGTCCTCCCGAAGAAAATGTTTTTAACAGTTATAAAAATCCAGAACTTTTCCAGCCAGAAGAATGGTGGGGTGGGAAAAAATAAATAAAAAGGTTAAAAGAGTGTCCTCAGGAAAATAAAATTTGGCACAGGTTCCGTGTTGGGAGATGTTGAGAGTGGCGAAAATGGAGAAAGAAAGAAAGAAAGAGAGAGAGAGAGAGAGAGAGAAAAAAAATGCTTCTTCCAAAAAGAATGGGATGCATTCTATTATTTTTCCAGAAGTGACTTGAACACAGGATTTCTTGAACGGTGCTGTCTGTTTCGGAGACCAACAGCAGGGATTTTTCAGAGACGGAATATGCATTGGGTAAGACTCTCGGGTTTCCGTCGATTTCAAGAAATTCGCCTTCTTTCGCTTCTGGGAGAAGTTCTAAGAATATACGTTTCGAATACAGGAATATTTTAGGCGAATACTCCACAAGTTTTTTTTTTTAGTTGCGTCCCCTTAGACTATAGATGAGTGTATTAGTAGAATGCATCTAATCTTTTAGAGAAGTCTAAAAATCTTGACTTTTAAGAGTATTAATTTTGCTTAGTGCATTTGGATTTTAAATCATTTCACCAGAAATAGAGAGCTTAGAAAACCCTATTATGAATTGAAATTTCAGCTTAGCTAAATTCAATTGTAGTGCTTTATACAAGGTGTCCAAAAAGTTCCCGTACTGATGATTTGTGAATTTATTTTACAAAAACAATAGGTTTAAAAAAGAATTATTTTTATGCCAATGATAAAAAGCACTTTTAACATAACTAAGGAAAAAGTACTGAACTTACATTTATAATAAATGTTCAAAATGTCCATCCCTTTCTTGGAGACAAAGCTGAACTCGTTTGCGCATGTTTTTCGAAACGCGTTTTTACACGCTAGGAGTGATTTCTTGTATCCTTTGGGTAATTGCGATTTTCAAATCATCTATTGTTTGAGGATCACCTTCATAAGTTTTGGCCTTTAAATATCCCCACAGAAAAAAGTCTGGGATGGTCAGATCAGGGGATCGAGTTGGCCAAAGATTTTTTGATATAAGTCGATCGCCGAAAAAAGCTTCAAGCATATCCATGGTTTCATTACTCGTATGACAAAATTTAATATACTTGAAAAAAAATCATGGAAAATGACTTTTTAAATTTGGAGTACGAGAACTTTTTGGACACCCGGTACATAGTGTTTTAGTACAAAACGCTAAGAATATGTATTAAAAAAATAGAATTATTCATAAATTTTTGAAAAACTAAATAATACAATTTTGTATATTATATTTATAATTAATTATTTTGATAAGTAGTACTTATTTATGTAAGAAATTCGGGTTTTTAGAATTTAATTTAGTTTGATTAGAATTTATTTATTTTATTAATCAAGTAATTTTTAATTTAGTTCTATCTAAAAAAATTCTATAAAAAATAGTTCTGTAAAAAATTTTTATCACCAAAATGCAATGCCTTTCGAATTCGTTGGGATAAACTGACTTTTCTGGTCTGAGTTGGTAAGCGATTCCCAGTGATGTCCTTAACATGGTCAAATCGGTTATATCGGCCTATAAATAATAAGGTGGATAGAACTTGACTATAATTTACCACATTTTTTATGGCCTGTTAAGACCAAAGAGTTTCTCCACCATATTTTCATACCATATCATTTAGAAAATGTTTAATATCAGTATAGGTAACACATACCAGGCCTAGTTCCTTTCGAATGTTTAGTAGAATCTGTTTACAAACTAGAAACTCCTCATTATTTGCAAATTTGAAAAAAATACATAAATAAATGACTTTGGTTAAGATAAATGGCGTAAATGAATTAAGTTAATAAAAGGCGATTATTAATAATTTTTGTCATCATAAAATTTATTTATTAATTTTTCTCATCAAATCAGCGAAAACTATTCATTATCATAGGTTGTCATACACCAAGCCCACTTTCCCTCGAATGTTTAGTAGAATCTGATTTGAAATTAGTAACTGCTCATTATTGACAAATTCTGGGAAAATACGCACAAAATAATTTGGATTAAAGCAGATGGCTAATAATCTTTGGTAGCATATTAGCAAGAATAAATTTAATATAAGCAGAGGTATCTTATACAAGACACAGATTAAAAATTAAATGTCTGAATCTAATAAAGGTTTTTACTAAAACAATACATAAACAGAACAATTAGAAATAATATCCTAAATATGATTTAAAACATTTGTTTTATATAAAAATAATTTTTACTTATGTATATATTTACTAATAACACAAAGGTATTAACAAAATAGAGAGTCTATTAATAACGTATAAAATTATTCTTACATGGGAATATGACCAAACAAAACGAAGGAAAAAATATTTGAATGAAGAAAAAGCTAATTAGGGTGTATACCACCGAAATCAGGTTCCGTTTTTCTTTGGTAATTAATCATAATTGTTTACGCAGTGAACAAAATAAACATCATTAACAAACTTTTTGTAGGAAAAAATATATACATACTGAAACGATATGAATTTCTCCAAATACCTTATTAGCGTTTGTTTTTCAAATTCTGTTTCTTTGGATTCCAAATAATTACAATTTGTATAGTATTTTGTTTTAATGAAGCCCGGTTTTGTTCGAGACGAACCAGACAGAACCCTCAAGGGATGCTGGGATGAAAATGCCTTACGTTGCTTATAATTAGTTTTCCTGTCTTCATCCGATGTATATTATGATATTGTTAAGTAAAGAAACGAGATAAATCTGATCTACAAGAATAGAGAACTATTGAAAAGCATTGGATTTGTGAAGTGATAGGCCATTATTAAATATTATACAATTATACTAGAATTATTCTAGAATTCTATACTAGATTCCTTGAAGGATATAAGAATGCAGAAGCAGTAAAAATTGGGAAAATAATTCGCAGTACCACACATAATCTCTGTTACAATCTTGATAGGGAATATTTGCCTTCAAAACATTTATAACACGAATGATTTGTTCTATATTTTGGAAGAGATCAAATTGCATGCTCATTATTCTGATTTTTGCAACTTGCAATATTCAAATCATAACGAAATATATTGTTAGAAAGATTGCGCAATTTTTGTACTTTGATATATGACAGGTGTGTCACCTGTATTCTCTAAATTATATGAGCCCTATATATCTGATACCATATTATATATGACAATATGCAGTTCTGCATATCTGACAATACACCGCACACATCTGACTTGTATACAGTATTATATCTGACTAGATTGGAGAATGCAATATTACTGCATTCTTTTAAATAGTTTTTCTGATTGGATAATTCGTTCTATGTAGCTTTCTTTTGAAACATCTTTCTTGAATTAATATTAAGTAGCAAGAAACGCACGTTTTGAGATGATTGTTTTTATTTATTTATTATTAATATTATTGTCATTATTTTGCTAATTTTCTTATCGTGTTCTCTTGTTATTTATTCTGTATTTTAGAAGATATCAAATTTTATGCTCCATATTCTTATTTTTGCAACTTGCAATATTCAAGTCATAAACGAAATATAATATTAGAAGGACTTTACAATTTTTTAACTTTGATACATTGCAGGGGTGTCAGTTTACTTCTGTATTGATCGTATTATATGAAGCCCCTACACATCTGGCACCATACGCTAGTACGGCATGCGACAATATGCCGTACTGCTAATCTGACAATATTCCGTGCACATCTGACAATATTCTGTACACATCTGACTGACAATATTCTGTACACATCTGAATCTACCATGCACATCTGACACTATTCTG
>JAOUZG010045397.1:0-18882 GCA_026289955.1 Argiope argentata | reverse complement strand
TTTCATAATTATGGCAAGAAATATTCCACCAAGGAGGATAAGGCTTATGCGACAATAGTTTAACTGAGGTATTTTGGGTTATTATCTTAGTTGCGTTCACCGTAATTTCTTCAATGGAACATTGGTTGGTATTATTAAAAAATTCTTGTGTTTGTTGCTTGATCCTTGTCCAATTAATTGTTTTTAAGTTACGACTGACATTTTCAATGCCCGACCAGGAAATAACAATTGGGTTGTGATCGCTATCAAAAGTTGAATCCATTACATAGCACGAAGTTTGATTATGAATATCAGATGAACAGAGAGTAAGATCTAAGATATTTTGAGTTCTTAAAGAACTGTGCGTGGGAATAGTTGTATTGAGAATCATGAAATGTGAATAAGTTAGCCAATCTACGAAATCGTTACTCAGAGCCGTTGAATGGGTAGCTCCCCAAAGAGCGTGGTGCAAATTAAAATCACCGAAGATGAAAGTAGGTAGAGTTAAAGAATCAAAAAAATATTTTGCTTGATTAATATCAAAACCTTGTGGAGCATATAAATTAATAATGTTAAATTTGGTATTCTGGAACTGTACTTCGACTGCCAAAAGTTCAAGATTAAAATCTTCTGTAATATTGCTGGGGATAATTCTTCCGGACATGTTATCAGGATTACCAATTAGGAGACCACCACCCGGTCTACTTTTTCTGTGTGTGCGGTAAAAAATTTTGTTCGGATGAGAAAAAATGTCAGTTTCGGAAAGGAAAGTCTCTTGAAAGACCCAAAAAGAAGAGGTAGAAAAGGGAGGAATTGAAAGCCACAGTTTTTTCCCTTTAATTCCTCTGCAATTCCATTGTAGAAAAGTCATTTACAAAGACAGTCAAAAAGAAAAAAAAAAAGGAAACAGCACCCATTTTAGGATGCAAAGGACGAAAAGCAAAAAAAAGTGTTCGAATTTAAACAAGTGGCAAATTGAACAAAAGACATTGAAATGGAGAAAACCAACAACAACAACAAAAAAAACAGTGGAAAAAGGTGAAAAAGAAAAAGAAAAGAAAAAGACACACGCACAAAAAAAAAGAAAACAAAAAAAAAAAACACACACACACAAGAGGAAAGGGGGAAAAAAGAAAAGAATAAAAAAACAAGAATTAGCCAAGAGCACCTGTATCCAATTGCATTGGAGTAGCAGATACTTTACGATTCTTCTCTAAAGCTTTTTTCTTTCTTGATGGAGAAAGATTTTCGCTTCCAGGATTACTCATTACGGTTACGTTACGCGAGAAAGTTTCAACCAATTTTTCGAACATGCCGAGGATGGAGTTTAGTTGCTCTTCCATTTTGAGTTGAATTGATTGGATAATTGAGTCAATTCTTTCATTCATTTTATTGAGCATATTTTCCATTTTTTCATTTATTATTTCTTCGAAATTTTTTATAGGTGCATTTATTTTTACAGTTGCTGCGTAGCTAGATTTTTTTGACTGAATATAAATTCGTCTAGCCTCAGCTGTTGTAATATGATTTTTACATTTTAGCTCTAAGATTTCCTTTTCTTTAATAAAAAATGAACATCTTCTCGATGTGGCTGAATGCTCGCCTTTACAGTTTACGCATTTTTGCTGTGATTGGCAGACGCCTGCGTGAGTGTCGCCACACAGATGACAAATCTTTTGATTTTCACATACCCTTGAAGGGTGCAGGAAACTGTAACAATTTGTACATTGTCGCGGATTGTCAATGAAAAGTTGCACTTTTTGATTTGTGAACCAAATCTTAATGTCCATCGGCAAGCGTGTTCCTAGTATGAAATGAAATAAATAGGAAATAGGCTATTTTTTTTAAATAATCAATGTGAGACAAAGTTTTTTGGATCGTTTGCAAATACTAAAGTGACTCATTCAGTGAAACCATTAAAATGAATTAAAAATATAATTTAACTTGCACTAGCACGTGGTGCTTGGCAGTTAAAGAAATGATGTTCTGACATGATATATTGAAACATGCATAGCAGATTTCCTTTTAATCTTTTTTTATAATGAATTTCCAAATAAATATTTTAAACCATATGTTTCAAAAATGCATTTCGTGGAAAATAACAATTTAATCCACACGAGCATGGTAAAAAAAATTATCTTTTATCAGCGTGTTGCCATCAAGTTGACAAAAACTCTGAGCAAAAAATAAGTTAATTATTACAGAAAATTAAATCCAGAAAAATGTAATTTTCAGTAACGTGATTCTATGAAATGAAATAAATATATTTTCTAAAAAAATAAGAGCATGATAAAGTTTCTATAATCGTTAACAATATATATATCATTAATTCTATAAATCAATTTCATAAAAGCAATCATGGTTTAATTCATGCAGAGTAACCATTCAAATCTGAACCCAACGGCTAATTTGTAAATATTTAGTAATAGACACAAATATTTAGTATTAAAGTGTTTAGTGCATAAGTGTGTTATCATGGTCTAAATGAAATAAATAGATCAATATAATATTTTGATGATTTACGAGTTAAAAAAATGATATTCTGTTCTGTGAATGATATTTAATAAAATATTCTTGAGAGACTAATGTTTTAAACAGAAAAAGTTGCTTTTCAATGAACTAAACCAATCATTAAAATTGTCTGATTTATGAAAATTCGAATCTTACTATTCTCTAAATAAGTACGATTTTACATCTTTCCATCCAACATTTAAGTAAAATATCCATTCCAGGACAATTGGTGCCAAGAATTTCCCAAGATATTATTAAATGAATGTGTTTCCGCATTTGTGTGTATGTGCGAATTGGTGTTCTACAGACCACAGAACATATGATCTAGAGTTACCTAACTTTGTACATATATACCTTAGAGGGTGAAAATGCATACGTTGGAGATACTTTTTTTTGAAATTTCCATTGAATTAAACTAAAAATTAACTAAACGTTGGCATTTTTCTTCGATGAAATTCGAAAATATTGCAGGGAAATACTAATTTTTGTTATCTTAAGAATTAGTTCAAAAATTATTTTTTCAATTATATCAATGCTTTAATAATGAAATAAATAATTAGGCGTTATTTAAATTGAGTCAATAAATGCTGAGTAATTATGAGTTAAAATTTTTTTTCATTAATCATCTGTCCTGTGAATCATATTTAACAATAAATTCTTGAGAATCTAGTATCCTAAATAAAAAAAAATCTGCACTCCAATAAAGTGCATCAATCTCTAAAGTCGACCAATTTGTGAAAATTTCAATTTAACTATTATATATAAATGGACGATATTCGATCACTACATCGACCGTCTCAAAGAAATGAATTACGTTCTAAGATTTCCCAATTGTGATTGGTCTACATTATGAAAATGTAGATTCTTCTGACATTGAAATATTCAAAAATTAATAAATTGGTTTGATTTGATCGTAACAGATACAAAAACTTATTAAAAAGTTATAGAGTCATTAAAATTTGCAGAATATGTTTCCTTTGAACAAAAGGACTTAAAAAGGCGGAAAATATTCTGCTGAAAAACCTGTTATGACCCCAAATTACATAAAATATTAATTGAACAATTTAGAAAGCATTAATACTGACGAACCGATTGGTCGCCTCGAGCGGCTAGTATATATATAATCTTGTTTCAATATTTAAATGTTAATAAGATATTTTTTATCCATCCACTCAAGTTTAAGTAAATTTTTTAAAAGTTGTAGTGGATGACATTCGAAGTTAAAACACTTTCTTCAAATATTAATTCATTCGTTTTTTATTAATTAATTAAAAACTAACTTTCTCGCCAAAAATCTTCATTTCCCCCTCGCCAAATATTTAACGAATTCAGTTTCTTTCTCCACGCCATCGAGGTTAGGCGACCGATTATTTCAAACGATTCTGTTAATTTTCTTAATGATTGATACATTTAAAATCAAACATTGCGAATTAATCATCTTTATGAAGTATTTTGGAATTAAATTAATACAGAATAAAGAAAATTAAAAATTTCTACCCTGTGATGCGTTACAACTGGCGTAAGAAATTCATGCATTGGCATTGACTCACTAAATGTGCCAATGACGAATTGAGCCATTCGCCAATTCACTCAATTGGCGAATGAAAAATTCAATGTCAATTGAGTGTGTTCTGATTGCGTACTGAGACTGTTCTGATTTATTTTCAATGGATACAAATTTGATTTTGTTTTGGCCAGGTATAATTTTTGATAAGTTATTTATATTAATTGTAATTATTAAATAAAAAGTAGCTAAAATGAAAAATTTCTTTGTTTAATTAAGTAAGAATATACTTTAAAGTATTTTTTTAATATTACTTGTTATTAAATAGTTACAATTAATATAAATATGTATATACATATGACAAAATCACAATATTAAGTATCGAAAAAACGAATTTCATCGCAATTTTCCATTCTTCTTCTCGACACGTACTCAATCTTAAGGTTAGGAAGGAGAAGTGACCAACAATTGATGACAAAGATTTTAAGGAGAGAAACCGGAAGTGAATCTAAAGCTTAACATTCCTTCAATTTTCTTTTCTGAGAAAAATCCAGCATTCTAACTACTAAGTGGCAACAGTGAACTCACTCTCGAAAATCAATAAAAAGAAAAATATCTCAAAAATTTATCAAAAAATTGATTTTTAGAAGAATTGAACTCACATTCTTCACCTTCAAGTGAAAAATACCGAAATCCTCGCATTTTACCGATTGAGCTACTTCCTGTTGATTTCAATTTTCATTACAAACTGCTAAACTCTATTTAAAGTATTAGAAATGAATTAAATTTAATAAATAAATTAATATTCAAAAATACTGTATTAACATCGAGTGTTATCCAATAAAATTTAAAAAAAATGTATTTGAATTTGATTGGATGAATAAAAAGTATTTTATTAACGATTGAAAATTCGAATATGATATATATAGGGAGAGTAGGAATTATTAGTAGGAATTGGACATTTTTGAGCTTCATTAGTTGTGAAATTCCAATAGTTCCGATATTCTGTTGAAGGTAATGTCCAAGGATTGTAACGTGCTGAATTATTAAGAAACTTTCTGGTATGCTGTTATACAAAATGCTATCGTTTCCCTCTAGAAACGTATAGAAACCTTTTCAGTTACCCAAATTGAGAGTGATTTTTATTTTAACCAAGTATACACTTGCCGTGGTGTATTTTCTGTGCATCAAAATCATTTCTTTGACAAAAATTCGATCCATCGGTGTAGCGCTAAAGAAGGATCTATAAATCATACGATCAAAACCTTCACTACAGAGAAAATTAGACTCAAATGACCAAGAAAATGCGCCTCTTGAGGTCAAAGGACCCGTGAAAATTTAAGTTTTTAAATCTTCTATTAGGGGCATTTTGTCAAATCTTTTATATTTAGCTCTCTTCTAATACCAAAAGTCAACACTGTTGTTGTTTCTCATGGCACTTGCCACAGACAAGCTCACTGAGGTAGCCAGCGATTTAAGACTAATCAGAGTCTCTTGTTTTGTAGTAGCGCCAACTAGGGCCAAGGGTACAACTTGCGCTACTCAATCATCACATTCGCTCGAAAAGCTTCTTTTTACAGGGGAGGGGCATTCACACACCTTACAGATGGAACACAGAAGAACAACCATGCCCCAACTATGACTCGAACCCGGGACACCCAGATGCCAGAGAAGACGCACTAACCCTATGCCAGGACGCCGGCAAAGTCAACACTCATTTCACACTCATTTACAACTGAAAATGTAATGCAAAATGTAATGTCCTTTCCCTCTGTTCTTTTTCTGTACCAATGAGCATTTTCTCTTGATGGTTCTTTATTGTTTTCAAAGCTCTAATATCATCAAGAGTAGTTTGTTGTTTTCTTCTAGGTGGAGTTGTGGTGCGATCGTAGTTTAACCCCCTGATTGGCGCGCTTTTCAAAAATCGCCAACCACGATCTAGGGTTGGTATAATAGGAATCTAGGATTGGTATAATAGGAAAACCATAAAGTTGTCATCTTTGGCGAATTATCGCCAACTTGGCGAAGAAGGGGGTTAAACTAATAATCACCCGGAGTCGTAGCCGGCGTCCTAGCATAGGGATAGCGCGTATTCTCGAGAACTTGGCTTCATGGGTTCCTGTCCCGGTTCGGATATGCTTGTTATTCTGTGTTATATCTGTTACGTGTGTGAATGAATGTGCCCTACTGTAAAAAGAGGCTGTGCAAGCGACTGTGATGAGTGAGTTGCAAAATCCTTACTCTTGGCCCTAATTGGTATTACTACAAAACAAGAGACGGCATTGGCTTAACACTTGCTAATTGCTCGGCGAAGCTTATCCATGGTAAGCGACCACAATAATAACATAACAACAAGTGGTATTGCCCGTCAACGACCCCATCAAGTTTCCCACAGGCCTTTGGTTGTCGAGGGTATGGCACAGTATCCTTCCCTCCTCCCCAAGAAGAAAATTTTCACAAAAATAGTATAACCTTGCACAATGTCGTGCATAGTTTGCCCTGAGTTTTCAGATATCTATTTCTAGGTTATAATACATGAGTTGTGTTCTTTGAAATATTGTAAAGAAAACTAATGCCGATGTTTTAAATGCAGAGCAGTGTTTACAAAAGATTGTTTTGGCTTAAAGCCTAAAGGTTTTGCTGAATCTAGCGTGTGATATTTCAGGGTGAGTTCTTTGGCGATTAAGATGCAAGTACCATAAAACAGAATTTGTATTTTAATCCCTTTTTTTTCGATTTATTAAAACTAAAATTTGACAGAACGGGCGATTATAAGCTTAAGATCATATAATAAATTTCATTTAATAAGTCGTTGCATTTTTGAATTATTATATTTAGATGCAACGGAAAATACAGACAAAAAATTCGATCGACCATTAAACAGATTTGGTTCAAAAACTTGATACGCATATACATTATATCTGGTAAATTCGTATGGAACGTTTCATTCATGGATCTTTTTCAGCTGTTGTTAACGTTTTATGTCTACTAGGGTAAACGGACATACAGACTGCCTCTGAATGTACATAGTTGATAATTTGAGAAAAATTTACAAATTTTCTGTAAAATTTACAAAAAAGATTTCATCTGTCTTGCTAAAAGCGATTTTGAATTATTATTCAAGGACAGAAAATCACAAAAAAAAATGTATTTTTTTCCTGGCTATACCTAAAAATGGAGATTCGTCAAAATCTGAAGTACATTTTTATTTTGATAGCTACAATGACGACTTATTATCATGTCAGAATATGATGTTAATTTGGGGATGATGGTTTTGAAGTCAACAAAAATCCGTAGGCGAAAAATTGAAATTTTACTATCTGCACGAGCATCTTAAAAAATCAGCTTTTAAAAACGTGATGCCATCTCATTTACAAAAGCTTAGATTAAAAAAAAACAAGTTAATGACTACCGCAAATAAAACCTAGAAAAATATTATTTTGAGCGCGTGATTATATGAAATGAAATTAATAGGAAATCTAATATTTCTTTAAGCAACAAATGAGAGAAAAAGTGTTTTTGGATCGTTTGCGATACTAAAGTGACTCATTCGATGAAACGATTAAAATTAACGAAAATATAATTTAACTTGCACGAGCACGCGGTGCTTGGCCGTTCAAGAAATTATACTCTTGACATTGTACATTGAAATGCACTTAGTCACAAAATTAAGTATGCAGAGTGTATGTGGTGATGTCCTATGAAAAAAACAGACCTACAATATTAGTTTTCTAATTAACGATTTATTTCGATTACAGCAAAATCGAGCATAGTTACAAAATGAAAAATATTTTTTTAAAAAATACAAATATTTAATTAGCAAGATAAGCTTGACTTAAAATAGGATGTAACTTACATCATAAAAGTAAGTATGCAAACAAAAAAAAGATATTAATATTGCAAATTTTATAATTTTTCAAAAAAATTAGTAATTTGGTGGATAGCCTTTGACCTTAATAACATCTCTCGATCTAGATGGTACTGATTTCACTAAATTTTGAGTGACAGAAGATGTTATTTTCTGCCACTTATCGAAAAGGGATCATTCTTAGGGATCATTCTTTCTTATTTGGCGATCGTGATAATCCTACAAGTGTTCAATGGGATTAAGATCAGGTAACTGCGTTGAGGTTTTGGGCTGTTTTCGCACGTTATATAGCAGCCATTCCCGAACAACCCGAGCAGTATGTTTGGGATCATTATCTTGTTGGAAAAGGAAGGATCCATCGAGTTCCAATTTAGAAGCACTTTGGCTTAAATTATTCTGTAAAATATTCATATAGCTATATTGATTCCTTATTCCGTCGATTATAACCAAATTTCCTACTCCAGTTGCTGTCATGCCACTCCAAACCATAATCGAACCACCACCTTGTTTTACAGTTCCTCATGTTCTTTGGTTCTGGAGCTGCATTTGTTTGCTTCCAAACTTTTTGGTGTCCATCTGACCCGTAGATATTGAATTTACTTTCATCCGAAAAAAACAAGGAATTCCAAAAACTTCTGTCCTGCTTTTCATTTTCTTTGGCAAAATCTATTCTCTTTTTGCGATTCACATTGCTAACAAATGGTTTTCTTCGCATATTTCGACCATGGTATCCTGCCTTCCTTAACACACGGCGAATTGTTTTAGGATTGCATGACTTCGAAAAATTGTTTTTCACATCAGTTGTCAATTTTGGTGCTCTAATCTTTGGAATTTTTTTCACATTTCCAACAATAATTCACCTTTCTCCATCCGTGAAAATGGGTGATCGTCCTGTTCTTGACTTGTTTGGAGTATTTCCCTCAGCCTGTAATTTTTCAATGATTTTTCGCCCTGTTGCAGGACTTTCGTTTATGATTTTAGCAATTTGTCTTTGGGACTTGCTTTTCTTATAGAGCTTTATTATTGCATACTTTATATCTTTTGATAATTCTTGTACTTTAAGCTCAAACTTACAAGCTTTGCAGCAGAACTTCTAAACTTATCACTGAAATACGAAAAATCACTTGAGATATCACTTGAGAAGTTTCATCCAGCCTAATTAAAATTTAGAGTGCATATATACCTTTGTCATTTAAATTTCTACTGGTAGTTAACAAAATTACCCTTAAAGTTTTTAAAAATATAGTGATTTGGTTTATTTTTCATTACTTTATGACTTCAATCAGAAGCTATAAACAACACCCTCCAAAATAATATTTTTCTTATATTTATTTGAGAACCAATGCTTTTTCACTTAAGCTATGAGTTGCATACTTACTTTTGTGATCAAGTGTATGCATAGCAGATTTCATTTTAATCTTTTTTTATCGCTACTTTCTCCTTTTTCCCCCGTTATTTTCTGGCATTAATTTCGTATACCAGGTAATAAAATAAAACGAACTTACGAAGAAATATTTTCTTGAGAAGCATTCCAAAGAATAGACATTTAATAAAAAGGTTAAAATTTACATAAAAGTGTTTAGACCTTTTCTATTGAGATTATTGAATTATAAAAAACATTCCTTAAATATGATTTCTAATAGACATGTAATCCCTCAGCCAAAAGAGCTTAAGATTGAACCCTAATTAGATAGAAGATGATTATGACTTACAGAATACGATTGAATAAAATTTTGTCATACTACAATTGAATCTGGAAAACAAGCAGTAAAAGTCCAAATTCAAACTTTCTCTGTGAAGATGAGGTTGACGTGTCCACTTTACAACGGAAGGAGGAATACAGCTGCTTCTGAGGGTATGGATTCCCGAGCACCCGAGGGCAGAAGTCTCTGATTTTTAGCTCATATATGACACACACTTATCTCATTCGCTTGCACGTCCCCTTTTTGAGGGGGGGATATTCAAACCCCTCACAAATAGAACACAGAAAAACAGCCATGCCCTAACCGGGACACCCAGATCATGAGGAAAACGCGCTACCTCTATGCCAAGACTCCGGAAACTTTTTCTATGAATCGGGATTATACATGCAGCTTTAACCTTTTGAGTTCTGATGTCGAGTGTGACTCGACATTCAAGACTGTGCATCATTTTGACGTTTTATTTATTAATTTTTCAAATTTCTTAAAAAGAGCCTATATAATGGTTAAGAGATATAGAATAATTTTTCAAAGAAATTTGACTTCACAGAATTATGCATATTTATATTTCATAGTAATAAACAAATCTTTGTATTAGGTGAATAATTTTGGATTTCATTATTCTTTGGACTTCAAAGTGTTAAGTATCGAGTTTAAGCTACACTCTTATCAGCCATCCCATATGATTCCAAGATTCTTTTAAACTAGATACATTAAAATCTCGTTTCCGATTTTTTTTAACCATTAGTATACTTTATATACGATAAAATATGGAGAGCACGAAACTACTTGTAGGATTGAGACTTGTTCACACTGCTAATTGAGACTGATTTTGAATCATGTATTTGAGATAATGATTAGATTTAAGATTACAATATAAAATATCCAATAACAAGTTTTTTGGTAATCGCACGTAAAAAATATTACTTGGAGAAACTCGAACAAATTTGAAATCTTATTTTCAACGGTTGGAATTGAAAAGGGATAACTTACAGGCTATTATGCTGGCGTCCTTGCGCAGAGGTAGCATGTCTTCCTTGGGATCTGGGTGTCCCAGAAGTTCCGGTCATGGCTTAGTTGTTCTTCTGTGTTCTATCTGTAAGGTGCGTGAATGTGCTCCTCCCCTTGTATAAAGGGGCTGTGCTAGCGAATGTGATGAGTGTGTGGCTAAAGTCGTACTCTTGGCCCTAGTTGGCGCTACTTCAAAAACAAGAGACGCTCCTTTCGGCTTAAATCTGCTGCTGTATCAGCAGGGGGCCTATCCCTGGCAAGGGCCATAAGTAACAACAACAGCAATAGAGATGCTTATTTTGGCTTAAATCCGTGCATCTATTAACAGGCATGTACAGAGCTAGGGCCATTAGTAACAACAACTACAGGTTGTTATCCTTGGATCATTTGTTAGTTTACTATGACGCAGTTTCTTAAATAACGGAGAAAAATACACTGGATTTTTCTACAAAATCAGATCACTTTGGACCCTACCATGACCTGATCACCAACTAGAGCCCATCAAAAATAATACCAATTACTCATAGATATTGTTCAATGCCAAGTATCTATGCGCTTTGACAAAATTTTAAAAAAATTAGAATTACAGTTTCATAAGAAATATTTCATCTCTAAACAAGGAAGTCGCTTTTTCTATTGAAGTTCACAAATTATAACTTTCTTAGGCGGAAAGAAAATACTTTTCTTTTTCTAATTTGGCAACAGTCTCTGAACATTCATGGAAAGCATCGTGAATTGTTGTCTTTAACATATTTTCGTTTGGGTAGTTGTATCTCTTTTAATAATGGCATCTGGAAATGAACGGAATCCAGGTGGCGATTCGAATATAACACCTTCTTTTGATGCACCAAGCGGTTTAAACTTGAACGATCCTAATTGTTTGTCTGACAGAGGAATACAGCAATTATTTTCTCAATACCATGAAAATATACCAATCCTGCCTCCAGACTTTCACTCCACGCCCCGTCAACCAGTCAGAACCGAAGGGAGATCATGTCACGAATCTCCCATTCTATCGTATGAGGAAGTATCGAATATCCAGGAAAGTTCTCACACTCCGTGCCGTGAATCCCATGAAACAAAATCGGACAAGAACGAAGGCAAAGAATCGGCTGCTGATGAGCAGTCTGAATTTGAATCTGAAAGTTCCGAGTGTCCGTGCTCCTTACACCACAAATCTGAAAATTATTCAAGTTCGAGTCAAAATTCGTTGTCCGTGCGTGAAGACTTCGAACAACACTTTGGTAAGACTCGCGTTTCACATCCAATAACCAAGGTGATTTCTGGCAAGGTTCCCGATGACAATCCACAATCGGATATAGAAAATGTGTGTAGTTCTATTCGTGATATATTTATGCGACCTGAAGCGACTGGTAATGAATTTAGCAAGAATCAAGGTTTGCATTCATCAGCGCAACAGTTAGCTGACAGTGATGTAAATCGTATGCAAGGAGAAGTTTCATTACCTCATCATCAGTCTGTAAATGAGCCGATTGCTTTTAGAAGCTCACAAACATTTGCTCCTCAGGAACAACAAAGAGCATCGGAAAATAGTCCAAAAGTGACCTTTATGCGACCTGAAAAGAGTGTTAATGAATCTAGGATGTATAAAAGATTACCTTCATTAGAGAGACGGTTTGCTGAAAGTGATGTAAATCGTTTGCAAGGAGCAAATTCATTACCTCGTCATCCGTCTGGAAATGAGCCGATTGATTTTAGAAGCTCGGAAACGCTTGCTTTTCAGAAAGAACAGACAACATCAGAAAATAATCCTAAAGCGATCTTTATGCGACCTAAAAAGAGTGCTGATGATTCTAGGATGGATCAAACTTTGTATTCATCCGAGCAACGGTTTGCTGACAGTGATGCAAATCGTATGCTAGGAACATATTCATTACCTCGTCATCAGTCTGGAAATGAGCCGATTGCATCTGGAAGCTCGAAAGCACTTGCTCTTCAGGAACAACAAAGAGCATCGGAAAATAATCCAAAAGTGATCTTTATGGGACCTGAAAAGAGTGTAAATGAATCTAGGAGGGATCAAGGTTTGCATTCATCAGAGCAACGGTTTGCTGACAGTGATGCAAATCGTATGCTAGGAACATATTCCTTACTTCGTCATCAGTCTGTAAATGAGCCGCTTGCTTCTGGAAGCTCACAAGCCCTCGCTCTTCAGCAGCAACAAATTACATCAACAACCAATCAAGAAATAGGTAGGATATCCTGTGGTGTCTCTGGAAAGGTATGTCGTCCTATTCCGATCAAAACTCCCCGAGCTTTTTTCGCGAGTGATTTCAGAACCAGGCATGCACCTCCGTCTTTGTATTTTAAGCAAAGATCGAACGAGTTTCGAAGATTTCGACACTTTGGAAGAGACCAAAATGCAATCCGAAACTCTTCAGTAAGATTGATCCCAAATGAATTGGTTATGTATCACGACTGGCATTCGATATCCCAACAATCGCGTGAAGGCGGGAAGCATACAATTCAAAGTTTGCACCCACATTCCCAATATTTCGCACGAAACAACCCCAATAAGCGCCATTTAGCTCCTCAGCAATCCCAACAGAGTCCTAAAAGAAGATCGGCTTCATTGCACTGCGCTGAAGGTGGACCCAGTACGAGTCAGGCTACTAATATATTACCTGAAAATAGTTCTCAAACGAAACAGAATGAAAATGTGTCGGCTGGCGAAGAGATGGACCCCATTATAATGGTCAATTATGCTAATTTGGATGGACTCGAATATCCGTATTCGAGTCGCTGCGACATTGTTAACCTCTTAGTGTATGGACCCATGAATTGGACTAACCCACTCATTCGCACTTTCGCCAGAGGACTTACATCGAATTTCGTCCCGCCCTTCAATCTGGTATATCAGACGAATATCATAAGGTGCGGGGTTTTGCTGACAGTTTCCGTGTGGCAGATGGACGATCTCATCAGAAGTATCGATTTACTACGATCTCTTAGACTCTCTTCAAGAAGCACGATTATGTTTGTACTTAACGTAGCAGAAAATACAGAATTATTCTTGACTCTTAGACCACTTGTCGAACTAATTCGAAGATCAATTGATATTAACACTACTATAATTCTTGTTGGGTGCAAAGTCAATAGGAATGATCCGGGTCATCTACAAAATGCCCCCCGAGATATCACCCGAGGTGTGAGAAAGATGGGATATAAGTTGAAAGCTCATTATGACTTATCGGCATTCTTGGATTGCACTGTAGACTCTGTAGAAGATGTCGATAATGTGTTTTTTACTGCCATAGATATCACACAGGGCTTTAAAATGTAGATTTTCGTGATTCCATTTCCTACAATTTTTAAGCATTCGTTTATCCATTTGACCTATTGGCATTCTTGGATTGCACTGTAGATTTTGTAGAAGATGTATATAATGTGTTTTTTACTGCCATAGATATCACAGAGGTTTTAAGATGTAGATTTTCATGTTTCAATTTCCTACTGTTTTTGAGCTTCGCTTATCCAATTGACCTATTGGCATTCTTGGATTGCACTGTAGACTCTGTTGACGATGTCGATAATTTGTTTTTTACTGCCATAGATATCACACAGGGCTTTAAGATGTAGATTTTCATGATTCCATTTCCTACAATTTTTAAGCATTCGTTTATCCAATTGACCTATTGGCATTCTTGGATTGCACTGTAGACTCTGCAGAAGATGTCGATAATGTCTTCGTTACTGCCATAGATATCACAGAGGCTTTAAGATGTATATATTTGTTTGAATTTCATACAGTTTTTAAGCATTCGTTTATTTATTTGACCTATTGGTATTCTTGGATTGCACTGTAGATTCTGTAGATGTCGATATGTGTTTTTACTGCCATAGATATCACACAGGGTTTTAAGATGTAGATTTTCCTGTTTCAATTTCCTACTGTTTTTAAGCATTCGTTTATTTATTTGACCTATTGGCATTCTTGGATTGCACTGTAGACTCTGTTGAAGATGTCAAAAATGAGATTTTTACTGCCGTAGATATGACACAGGGCTTTAAGATGTAGATTTTCATGTTTCAATTTCCTAAAGTTTTTAAGCACTCGTTTATATATATATATATATATAATTTGTTGAACAAGGCTTGTGTATTTTGAACTCATGATATTCAATAATTCATCTTTGAACATAATTTAAAATAAACGATGCTTTTCCATGTACTTTTATTTAATTTAACCTGTTTCATGTTTGCGGAGATTGTATTTTGTAGTAGACTTTTTTCCCACTTATATCCATGGTAACTTACTTTTTAATTTGTATAGTCGTACACGCTTGATGAAAACAATGGTTTATCATATCTGTGAAGTTTAAACATATATTAATAGCTTTATATCGTTGATATTTATTTCAATTCAAGTAACGCCATCTAGTGATAAAATTAAGAAAAATTAATATGAAGTTCTTACTATTAAATTCTGAAATTCTCTTATTTGTTTACGGCATTGAAAAAACGTATTTTGTAATCAGAAATCTGAGGTTCAGAGAAATAAAAATGAAAAGCTTGAATTGTGAAAAACAATTCTTTTTAAGAATTTAACAATAGAAATGGAACATTTCTGCCGATTGCTTAAAATTATACAATAAATAGGATTGATATACAAATTTAATTAAGAAATTTCTATTTATATCACGCTTTTAATTTTTTAGATCTATATTTATGATAATTTTTTTAAAAAGAAATTTGTGTACTTATAATTAAAGTGTGTTTTTAAGACTTTGATATCTTATATTATAACTGCATAAATGCTGTCGACATGATATACATTGAAAATTCATTGTGAAAAAAAAGACAAGCTTTGTATTTAGAAAAGCATTTTAGGACATATAGTTTCATTGATCAATAAATTTTGTTTGTTGTGAGAAATAATTGAATTTTTTAAGTTGTGTACAAAGTAATGAATCTGTAAACAAAAATAGGAAGATAGATATATTAGTTATATTAAAAAATTTTACTCCATAAATTATAAAAAGGTTGTTTTCTGAGTTTATTAAATTATACTTCATTGAAGGTTTAATCACAATTTCTTTTTGATTTATCACAAAATCGAGAAATTATTATGTATATTAATTTAACGCGAAACGAAAATGAAATGATTTCAAACAAGATTTTTATTAAAATTAAAGAAATCGTGTAAACAGTTACGTCTTTCATTGTGTTTAAAAATGAAAATTTTGCTGCACTTATTAACTTTAAATTTTCCCATGCCAGAAATTTTCATTAAAAAAATATATTCTTGGTGTGTGTTTTTAAAATGAAATATCAGTATTCCTTTTGTGCATAAGATGTAAATGTTTGTTTAAAAAATGAAATTCTAGCAAACTGTTTTCAAAAAGAAATTCAAATGTTAAAATATTTAAAATTTATTTTTATTGAAAATTTATATTTTATTTAATAGAATGTTGAAAATTGCTTATTTCAAATAATCATATTTTATAATAGTATCTATTGTTTTTACTATTATAATAATCATAATAAATATCTGAACTGTATAGTAATTTTGTTACTGGACGTTTTAATAACGAAAAACACATTCTTGCTAAAAAACAAATTTTCAGTTCAATCAATTAAAAAACTATAATAATTTATGTTGAACTATAATAACTTACGTTGAAAGTCTTATAATTCAAGTTTTGGCTGTAAAAAACGAATGAAATTGTTAAATACAGTAGTAAATAAAATCATGAAAAAATATCTCGTTTGGAAAAATGATTGTTGATCTTAAATATAAGCAATCATTGAACGGTAGTCATAGATCTTAATCTTCTTGTCTTCGGGAGATTTAATTTACATCTATTGTAGTAAACCAATTAAAAAAAGTTTGCTTATATTTAATTTAAAAAGGTAAAAAAATTTAAATATAAAAAGTAATATTTCTGAAAATATTAAATACCATGTTATAAAAATATTTAATTTTTTTTGTTATGAATGTGAATCATTTATTTATGTATTTTTGCGGCTCCATTTTATCAGGTGTATTTTTTTCTCTAAACGCAGACGATAATTTTTCAAAAGCAATTGAACAATTTAAAAAAAAAATGTAGATGTTTTCTGATAAAACTTTTATTCAAGCAAGAATTCTTTTTGCAAAAGAAATATTTTGCAAAGCAAAAGGATCTTTTGTTGAGCAAACAAAGTTTTAAAATAATTTTTTTAAATAAATTATTTGAATTCTGTCATAATATTGTTACACATTTGATGCATCCAAAGACGTTATCTAATCCGTGTATATAAATACATGCAATGTTGGTTGGGTTTGAAATATATAATAAAAACTTCGTTTCAATATATCTCTACTAATATTAACCCTTTGCATTCCTAAATATAATTAGATGCAAAATTATTCACCTAATACAAAGATTTGTTTATTGCTATGAAAAGTAAGTCAAATTTCTTTCAAAAATTAATTCATATATCTTAACCATTATGTAGGCGTTTTTAACAACAAATTTGAAAAATGAATAAATAAAACGTCAAAATGAGGCCTCAGAAGCACTATCGGAGTACGAAGGGTTAACTATTAACCACTTATCTGTTTTATTTTCTTTACAATCTAATTAGATGACACCTTATATTTTGGGAATATTTTCATATTTTGATTCCAATGGAAATCCATCGAATATTTGGCTTATCTATGTATTCGAAGTCATTTTACTATTGAATTATAATTGTTATGAATGATTTATATTTTGTTTACAACCATCAAAATTCGTTAAATCGATGTACGTACGGCATATGAGCAAACCGGTTAAGCGGTTAAAGAAGCTGGCCTGTGCAATTTTTACTACATTTTCATCTACCAATGCCTGACAGTCAATATTTTCCCAGATGAGTAACATTAACCCTTCGCACTCCGAAAAATAATTGGATGCAAAATTATTCACCTAATACAAAGATTTGTTTATTGCTATGAAAAATAAATATACACAATTCTTTTAAATAGGATTTCTTTGAAAAATTAATCTACATCTCTTAACCATTATGTAGGCTTTTTTTTAACAAATTCGAAAAATGATTAAATGAAACGTCAAAATGATGCACCGTCTTGAATGGCGAGTCAGAGTCATCATCAGAGCGCGAAAGGGATAAGTGTTTAAAGAAGCTGGCTCATGGAATTTTAACCACATTTTCATCTACCTATGTCTGAGAGTAAATATTTTCCCAGATGAGTAACATTGAAGACTCGCTTGGAAACCGTACTATCCCATATTTGTCATCTAAACTGCAACAATAGGTAACACTAATGTTACTTTAATTTGAATTACACGTATAATTGAAACCTTTACTAGTATTTTGTGTAAAATGTATTTTTTCTTGTAGTTAATAAAGAGTTTTGAGTTGTTAGTAATAATTTTTATTATTTTTCCAAAAATCACAAGTTAAAATTGTTTGATGGCACGTCTGTATCTCATTAAAAATTGCTTTAGAAAAAAGAGCAAGTTGATTCATAAAGGATAACCAGCCATGAAATAGGTTGATGAAAGCTAAGGAAGAAAAGTTCTGGAATTTATTTGCTTTTATATTTCTACTGTAAATAAGAGATAATACTCATTTATGAGTCTATATGCATATGCGTCAATTGTAGCTCAAAAGGCAATTCCGTTTGAACTAAAAAAATGCGAGGTTTAAACATACTTTAGAACCTGGTTTGGAAAACATTAATTGAAATTTCGGAGTTTTCAACCATTAAGTTTAAAAAATATTAAAATAAAAATGTGATGTTTACATCATTTATTAATTCAAAAAATAACCTTTTCAATGAGCGCTATTTAGTTGTCTTAAAACGTTTCGTCTGAATGTGGTTTTTTATGTAATAATAATGTTTATTGTATATTTTACAATTGGAATTGTTGTACTAAAGTTTAAATCGTTTTCATTTTGTTATAAACATCTCCTACTGAATGTTTCTTCTTTTTTGTTGATAATTAAAACATGAAGATTCAAATTACTTTTCCTTAATGAAAATCTTTAAACTTCAAAACATGTTTTTAAACTTTTGGGAATAGATTTTTTAAAAATAATTATTAATTTGAAGCATATTATATTAGCTTTTTAATTTGAAGCATATTATATTAGTTAGAAAGAGAATTCCGTTTGACATAGAAAATTTCAAAGTATAAATACACTTATAAACTTGATTTGTGTCGGTGTCCTGGTATAGGGGTAGACCATCTTCTTCGTGATCTGGGCATCACGGGTTCGAATCCTGCTTCGGGCATGGTTGTTCATTTGTGTTCTATCTGTAGCATGTACAGATAGAACACAAAGGAGGAAAATAT
>JAOUZG010045384.1:0-10990 GCA_026289955.1 Argiope argentata | reverse complement strand
AATCGTTATTTAGCAAGCAAATGCTAAATTTGAAGAAAACATTTTCCATTAAATAAGTTAATTTTAAAACTTATTACAGATAAGAAAATCTTTGATTCCTAAACTGACCAAATAAAGTTTCTGGAGCAATGCTAAACTGAATGATGAAAAAAAAACTAATTGAAAATCCCGGCGGTGGCAAAATAAATGATAATGACATTTAAAGAAAGAATTATAATGAAATTTAATTTCAGTCTAAAGTGAAGACTTAATTTTTTAATCACTTTTCCTATTCATTCATTTAGATTTTAAAAGCATTTTCATTAAAATTGTACGTTTTTTAAATTTTATGATATTTCTTGGCTCTTTCCTCCTAAAATCATCTTCACCTCCCCTAAAAAATAGATATTAAAAAAGTCTTTCTTCAATTTTTTTTCAATGTCTAATCGAGTTTGCAGTTGCTGAGCATCCGTGGAAAACAGCTAAAAGGGCGCAATATTTTCGTTTGATTTTTTAGAAGAGTTAATTCAATCAAGAACAGATTACTCGGGTTAAGTGAGCAAAGATGGATCTCAATTAAATTATAAATCATTTCGAGCAAGAAAAAAATCATTATTTGTAAGACTAAATCGTTCGGGCTCGTTCGTTGGTGTCGTATATTTAATATCGAAGCAAAATCTAATTAGTTTTTGAGCCGAGAGCAGAAAATCTTTAATTTTGGATTATAGCAGATGATTGTGAAATGATTTCTATTATAAATATACACGAACGTTCTTTTGGAACTACCAATTCTTGCTTCTTCATTGAGGCAGAGAATATTCTGTTAAAACCTCTTAAAATATTAATTATAGATAGATCATTTATAGATAGGTGTGTGAAAAAAATAACTCACCACCTATTTTCAGTAGTATATAAAATAGCAATTAGAAATCCAATTGCTCATAAATTGGTTGTTTGATATTTTCTGACGCAAAAGACGTTCTTGGCCAAGCTACGCCAAGTAAGCGGTAGGAAACAAGGATGACGATAAACGTACACGTATTAAAATATAAATCAAAATTTATCCAAATTCAAAAGCAGAAAATAAATGTTCAAGCATGGTTATACTTTAATGACACACTATTGCGATAAAAACGCTAAATTAAAGCGATGAAAAAAGTAAAACATGAGCAAAGGTTAAAAAATTTTAAATATATTAAATCCCACCTGTAT
The DNA here is from genome assembly GCA_026289955.1 of Argiope argentata. NCBI lineage: Eukaryota > Metazoa > Arthropoda > Arachnida > Araneae > Araneidae > Argiope > Argiope argentata. Next base: position 9,799 of record JAOUZG010045384.1, on the reverse strand, counting down.
AAACTGCAAATCTACGGGCCGCCTGGTCGCATGAAAAGGGTTCCCAGCCACCCCAAGAGTCCAGAAAACCTTATCAAACGTCAGCAGGCTCTCACATGCCTAAGAAACAACCCCCAGAAAGCTACCTCAAACCAAAATATTCCATCTCCAGCACTCATCAGATCAGCACCTAACCCCAACTTCAACAGATGTTTGCTGTGCCTGCAGGGACTTAAGGAAACAGTTGAATGCCTGAAAGAGAATGAAACCCTCATCCAAGAATTTCCAAACATTACGAGTTAACGTATAATTTATGATGAGCTGTTTAATCATCATGAATATCATTTATATGCATTCAATTTAACCAGAAGTCCTAAAAAGAGACAAAAATAAAGAATAGTTACATTTTCTTTTGAGAATTAAACTTTATTTCTGTAATTCAAATTTATAAACGTACTCGGGTCACAATAAAGTATTGTCGAAATCTATTTACAAAAGTTATATAAAAAACAACTTTTTAAAATTAATTCCTCTTGTGTTAACAGAGAAAAGTCCATTTTTTAGTTTTTATTAAATAATTACAATTAATATAAATATGTATATAAACATGACAGAATCACAACATTAAGCGGCAGAATAGAAAGCGAATTGCCATTCTCCTTTATATATTTGGTGTTCGAGCTCTCATCACAAGGGATACGAAACCAACGTCATACCAACCAGACTATCCCAGCCTGTCAATTACAATCAATATAAATAATTCATCAAAAATTTATACTAGCGTTGAATTTTCAACGACAATGTAGGATTCAAAGCCAATTGTGACAACGCAAAATGCGTGATTTTTCTACACCCTTTGGGGGCAATAAAGGCAAGAAATTTCTAATTTTAATTATTCTGTATTATTTTAATTCGAAAGAACTCCAAAATGAATCGGAAAAAGTGATTCATTACCAATGTTTAATTTTAAAGCCATCAGACATTATGAAAATGAATAGAATCCTTTAAAATAATCAGCCGAAAACATATTAAGCCTAATCTCATTAGTCTGCTGAAAAAACAAAATGAATTAGCTACTTATTTGTTGGAGGGGAAATGAATATTTTTGGCAAAAAAATTAGTTTTTAATAATTAATAAAAGCTATTGAATTAATATTTGAAAAAACTGTATTAACATCGAGTGTCATCCACAAGTATTTTACTTACGATTGAAAATTTGAACAGGATATGCATATATATAGGGAGAGTGTGAGCTAACAGTAGGAATTAAAAAAGAAAGACAATAAATAAAAACACTTATCGAACTTAATGAATATCCTATCTTATCAATCTACATATTTAAATTAATTATGCTTGATTAATTTGAGTAATTTGAAATTTCCAATCTGATTTCATTATACGAATCTTGTTATTAGTAAATATTTCCGCTAGAATTGAAACTTATTAAATCGGGATCAAAAATAGAGGCCAATTCGAAGCTTGAAAACTAAAGAAACTTTTCGATTTCCAATAAAAGAATTCATGTATTATTTGAAATTTGAAAATAGATATTCCTGCTAAATTCATCTGAGTCGCTTTTTCTAGATCTGAACGAAATAAAGCGAAAGATAATGCATTTTTGCCTTTAGGGAGTTTCTTCTGATAATTCGATTTTTTACTAATTAATTTACATTTTTCTATTTGAGTATCAAATTTCATTCCAAAATTCTCAAAAGTTCTTGCCGTATAATTTTATTTGCTTGCTTGAAAATCCGCCAAGATAAAGACATACCACTAATAACCATACATTAACTACGTTTATTAACTTGAGTCCATTTCTCGATATAAATAAATTTGTCTTTAAGAGCCATTTCCAAAGACGAAATGCTGTAAAGATACGATAATAAATAATAAGGCTACAGAAGTTTCCCAATATTTTAGTTGTTGATTGTGCACTATGAAAATTTATTTCTGTAGAAAAAGTACTCAATATCTAATTATAGAGCAAATATCTCTTTCAATTATTTTTCATATACTTTTCTTTTTGTAATAACTTTAATTTTTATGAAACTCAAAATCTAATTATTGGGAAACTCAGTTGAGTAATCTTTAAATTGGGTGAACGTAGTATTAGCAGTCCAAATGAATAATAATTGCCACATCATTTTTCGAAACCAGAATTACATTTGAAAGGAAGCAAACAGCAGACAGGGAAACACAAAGGAAATTAAATAAAAGTTCATGATGTAAATGTAATTTTTTTCGGTAAAAAAGCAGACTAAAGTCTTAACAATAAACATTCATTAACTGACATTATTTACTTATAGTGCTTTCGAAAACTGTCTAAGGGTATTCATTCGAAATTTACAAAATAAATTAGGAGATAATGATTATTGCTCAACGAAAGATTAGGAGAAGAAACTGAAAAAAAGTCTAGTAAATAATTGCTTTTCCTAATTGTAAAAATTCAATTCCAGAAAACTACAGTAGTAAATTGATTATATGCATTTCAATCAGGAGGAGATTTTATCTAAATATTCAAGTAATGCAAGAAAATTCTTTCAAATTTTTTTTCTAACATTAACTTTTCTTTTTCTTTCAGTTTGGACGAATCTGGATCATTTTAAACTTGTTCTCAAGTCTGATAAAAAAAAGGGAAAAGAAAAAGCAATATTTTTAAGAGATTTGATACCATTAAATTAATCACCTTAGTAACAAAGTAAAAAACAGCTTTTCAGTTAATAAATTATTTAATCGGGTTTCTTCGAAGTTTCGAATTGGAATCAGGAAATTAACCTTAAAAAATTACTAAGCAGTGCTTTTTTCTTCTTCTTTTAAGATAAAAATTTAATTACAGAGAATTCTTTATCTCATTTCGCAATTATGTGGATTGTGTTATGTAAACATTGTAATGAATAATTAAATTTATTTAAGTATGTTTTTGGTTTTCGTAAAGAAAATGGAAATACCACGTTTTATTCATTCAATAATTGAGGAAGAATCTTTTTTTTTTCTTTGATAAATATAACTCAAATGAAACATTTGCTTGCTTACTGGGGGAAAAATTATTTCTAATAGAGGGACAATTTACTATTGTTATTTGTAAAGCGTTTACTTGTGGTTTTTTTCGTGCATATATACTATTTTTCTCCATTAAATATTTAAATTTTGTTATTTGATTTATAAAACGGAGGATAATATATGAATAAAGGATTTTTAAAAAAATTAAAATTAATATAGTATTTCAACATTATAAAATTTAATACAACAGGTAAACATGTACTATCGATTTGATGTGATTCCAGTATTAAAATTCCTATACATGAAGAATAAAGTAGGGGTAAGGACACTAAACTTTACTTGAATTTGCTTCTTAATCTAAAGTTAAAGAATTTTCGTAGAAGACATCAGGAATGCCATGCTATAAACTAAGAAGTTAAGTTAAATTTCTTTTTGTTAGATTTACATCTCATTTTGTAGCAACATAAGGTTATTTTGATACGGACCTCATAATTTCATAACGTGTCCAGATAATGAGGACAACACCAGAGCTAGTATCCTCTTTCTCCAAGCAACCACACAACGACAGCATGTGGACATTTGGTCCAGACTGATTTAAAGGGCCCCAGAGCCGCCTAAGTGTAATAATGTCATGAATCTGAAACCCTCCCGCTTCAAAGGCAAGACCTTACCACCAGGTGACCGTGGTCTCTACTAGAAAATAAAACACGTTACAAGAACATTAGTTATCAAAGCCAATTTATAACGAAATATTATTAATAACAGCATAACGAATAAGTCGAAAGTTTTGGAAATGCATCTCAAGATTGATTTATAAAAATTAACTTTGCATTTCTAAAGACAGCGGTTGTAGACTCTCCAGAGCGTTTATACATCTTTTCTAATAAACGTGTTATCATTCATCCATTCAACTCAAAATTTGGGAATATTCTGTAAGACTCTGAATACTTCGAGTATTCAGATTTTTATTTTCAATATCTTTTATATGAATGTTATGAGTTTCTGAACACAGGAAAAGCTGCTGAATACGGATTCGTAATCTCTCCTTTCAATTGAAACTAACATCAGACGCAAAAGTATAATTAAAGCAGCCAATTCCCACGCCAAATTTCCTTTATCTAAGTCTCTTTATTTTCAAGTTCTCACATTTGCAGAGGATCAGTTGATCAACCTTTCATGGATTTCGTTCGAAAACTAAACAGATTTACTTTTCAGATACTAAAACAGTACATTCAACATTTTTCTCTCAAAATTGGACAGATACCTGCAAATTTGTCAATATATGTTTAACTGAAATAGTTTTTTTTTAGATTTAGCATGCACAAGTAGGCATAGAGATAATATTCAGCAAATGTATTTTTCGTGAGAATATATATATCGTATTCGAAAATGTACAAAGCTTGTATGATTAAATTCTTTTACAGAATGTTAGAATGCTATTTAGAATGACAGTTAAAATATTTTGCAATATACATTTTTTTATTCACAAAACCCAAGATTATTGAGAAAGTTTTCTTTGAAATAAGTCACACAAGCTGTAATCTCACGTCAAGATAATGTGTATAAATTCGATGTAAAAACACCAAGTGAAGAAGAGAAATATAAAATATTCATGAGTTTTATGCATAGATTTATAGTACCCAACTAAAAAAATTTCTTTACAGTAATTTGGGAAATTTGGACCAGAATTAGGAGGATTTAAGTTTAGAAAAGCATGTATATTGTTACTTACACTTAATACTATTGTGGCCGGCTTGCTGGCACAGGGGTAGCGCGTCTGCCTCGTTTTCAGGAGGTCCCGGGTTCGAATCCTGGTTCGGGCATGGTTGTTATTCTGTGTACTATCTGTGAGATGTGTGAATGTGCCCCCCTGTAAAAAGGGGTTGTGCAAGCGAATGAGATGAGTGTGTAGCAAAAGTCGTACTCTTGGCCCTAGTTGGCGCTACTTGAAACAAGAGACGCTTCACTCGGCTTAAATCTGCTGCTGGATCCAGCAGCGAGCTTGTCCATAGGCAAGTGCCATTAGAACCAACCAACTATTGTGAATTTTGTGTAAATTAGATGTAAATATTATAAATATGTATGAATTTTTGTGTAAGTATTGTAAATATTTATAAATAGTTTTGTATAAAATTAATTGTGATCACGCATCAGAGAGAAAAATTCGTTATAAGAGAATTTACAACAGAGCATCCTCCTATTTAACAAATTTGGCGATGTATATATGTTCGCGAAAAAATTAGGTGGCTAAGGATTTTTACTAACGTTACAATGTTTAGTAGTAGATTTGTAAAAATGTAGATTTTTTTCTTAAGGAATGTTGAAGAAATTTCCTGACTTGTGCGGAACAAGCGAGCCTTTTCCACGTTTGCCTCGCTCACTTTAGCGGGACGTGGTTTAAGGTGAAGAATCAGATCAGCTCGGAGAAGGAGCTACGTTAGTTGGCTTAGTTTTAGAAAATGTCTGTCGCTTTGATGCAAGTTCTATAGCTTTGCTGTAACCCAAAATTTGCGGATTAAGTAGAGTCAATTCACTGTGAATTGTAGTTTGTGTTGCATACATTTAATTTCCATTTACGTAGAAAATAAAGTCTGCATCTTCTCATCATCCTTGTGTGAGAATTTTCGTAACAGTTTGTAATACAGGCTTAACTATATATGAAGCTCAAAGTTGATAAACTGAGTGAACTACATTTAAAGATCTAAGGTATAATAAATAAAGACAAATTAGAAATTAGAAATTTTCTAAGCCGCTGCGAGTTACAATAAAAGTGAACTAATTTATTTTCTCTTATGGTAGCATTTAAAAATGAGTGGAGATATAGGATTGGGATTTAAAAAAGAAGTCGTGACGATTTCGCAAGACTGAAATGAAATTCGACTGAGGAAAAGTTGATAATAAATTGATAATTTTATGTTATTCTTAACTGTAAATAATTTAAATCCAGGAACATTAGATACAAATTGCAAAAAAAAATCTTTTCTTTTTTTCCCTTATATTAGTCTTTCTTTCTATTTTAATTACTTCAACCTACCTTAAGAAGACGAAAGAAACATTCATAGAAAAAAATACATACCATTAAAATAATTATTGGAGTAATAAAAAAGATTTCATTTCGATAAAACGTAATTATTATATTCTGTTAATATGTTCCTCAAAAGATGGAAGTCGGAAAGTGTAATCGAATAGTGAAAAATAACTTTAAAAAGGAGTAATCGGCATGATTTTCTTTTTACTTCAAGACATTTTTTTTAGAATTTTAGAATGCAATTTTCTGATACCTTTTTTTTTTGTTTTACCTTGTTTTGATATTTTAAAATTATATTTTTTCTATTTTTTTGAAAAAAAATCCATTTATCCGTGCTTAATTTGATGATGGAGGAAGAACTGATTTATTTTCTTTTATTAAATCAAATATGAACGAAGCTTCTTCTAACGGAAGACAAAATGACAGCTATTTTATTTTTTTACTTCTATAATAATATTAACTCAAAACGTGTGTATGTGTGTGTTTTATATAATAGTTTTTGTACCTATTCATGAAATATATTGAATAAGTATAACAGGAATTAACATTTATTTTTGCATAAGAAATTATTAATAATATATTAATTAAAACTATTTCTAATTCTTAAATTAATTCAAAATAATTTTAGATATGTTAAATAGACAAATTAATAGTATATATGCTGAAAGTTTCAGGATAATTTAATTTAATCAACTTACTATGTTGGGCTAGTAGTTTATGAAATGAAACTTTAAAAGCATACTACTAGTATACCAAATCTCATCTCTAACTCATTTTTCCATCAGGGTCCTTCCACTTGCTGAATTTTTCCAACCAAACATTCAAATTGACAATTATAAGTAAGCTGTTCAGAGCTACACCTACAGAGTTTCTATGTATTTTATACGAGAGATATATTCAATGCTATTTTGATCAGTACAACCATTGATCAGTAATCTATGATAGCAGCTATTGTTTTCTAGATAAATTTGTCCTTCTTAGACTTTATGGAACATTTTGAAGCATTGTAACACGATTCTACATAAATGCCAGATCTTTTTTTTCTATTTCTTGTTTCATCTTAATATTGAACTTTGAAAATATAATTAATTTGATTTATTATTTGCAAATAACTATTAAAACACCTGGCATTAACACTTGATAACAGAATTAATTTAAATCTTTTTTTCTCACAGAGTTTTAAGAAACTAATAATATTAGTTTTAAAAGAATTCACTTTATTTTCAACTATTTTTTGTCAGAAGTAAAAACATCTTGTTAAAAATGTTATCAATTAAATAATTGAACTAAAAATTGTATTGAAATATTTTTTTTAATTTGTTATACATATTCCCATAATTGCAACCGAAAGATAAGAAAAAAGTTAAGTCAATTCTAAATTTAAAATCTGCGTTTTATAAATAACAACCACTTAAACTGCCATTTTTCAGCAGAAATTATTTTATCGCAGTTGGTAATCCAAAAAGTTTCGAAAAAAAATAATATTTTTTTTGCTCTGTCTAAAATATGTAATTATTGATCTGTGGTTTATAATAGGTGCCGCATCTGAAGGTAACTCGTAAAAGAATGCTAATAGCCAGTCGGATTAACGCTGTTGTAATATGAAACTGACACATTCCTCTGATGCCCTGTCATACTTTACTGGATAATGTTGTATTGGCACTCAGGATTTAACTAATTCCAAGACATAAAAAATGTTAATCTCTTTAATTATTTTTATGACACTGCCATTTTATTTTTAGAGAAGAGATTTAAGAGAAAAATCCATAATTGGGATTTTTTTTGCATTTGAACGCATTTTTAATGCCCTTGACTACATCGATTACTAGAGATTTTTTATAGCTTTACAATGTAAGAAATTATAGGTTAGCAACCATTTTGAATTTATATCACCAATAAAACTAGAACAAACTGAGAAATCTAATAACAAAGTTTTAGCGATTGCACTCTTTAACTTAAAACAATATCACGTTGAAATGTTTTTGGCAAATGAAAGATTCCAACTACTGTTGTACAATCTCACTTTTTTTGTTCAAATCGTCTCATTTTAATATTCATATATTTTAAATTTTAAAACTCTTTTTATTGCTAATGATATGATTTGCAATCTATATATTATAATTGTTTTAAATATATCTTATAATACTATTTTCATCTGCAGAAGAAATTCAGATCCACTTAAAATGACTAATACATTATAATAGCAACCACTAATAATAATAACAACACAGTTTGAGCCTCTCACTGTAATCTGGAAATGTTATTTGTAAATGGCATATAATTTCAATATTTCCAATTATTTGTTTGTTATATATCTCATCTCTATCATGGATCATCCAGCAGATTCATATGTCTGGTATATTTATGTTGATGCTTTAGAACTAATCTTTCATATATGAATTTAATGCTGTATTTTTCCTTATAATTAAAAAAGTGCTTTTTGTATACACTGAGTGGCCAAATTATTATGACTCCGCAAAATGAGCTATTACGTCACAGTGTTGCCGCTAGAGGGTGCCGCTACATAAAAGGGAATGCAAGGCAAATGAGCCATCAATTTCACTGTGTTACATGCAGATATATGAGCAAATACGGTACGCAACTGAATTTGAAAGCGGGATCATTTCTGGCACTGGAAGCGAGAGAACCAGTTTCAGCCAAACGGCTGCTCTGGTGAACTGTTCGAAAGCGAAAGGAGACTGCCAAGCAGAAAACTGAATCTCAACGTCAGGTTCCAACAGAAGAGCAACAAATAATACGTCAAATAGCTGAAATTTTAATGAAGCAGAAACTGAGGGTGTCTCGGAACAAACTGTGAGGTACACAATACACCGTAGAGGCTATGGAAGCCGTAAACCTGTTCGAAAGTTTCTGCTGTCTGCCTTGAACAAGAGCATATATTTTTATTTGCAATGGCGTGTAAGGATTGGGCAGTAGATGAATGGAAATGTGGCCTGATGAATCAAGTTTTCAATTACATCCTGCAGATGACATAGTTTAGGTATGACGAAAACCGCTCAAAAGCATGCATCACAACGGCGTTGACTCAACATTTCAAGTTGGTTAAAGCAGTATTATGTTGGGGGATGTTTTCTTGGCATTGCATGGATCCTTTAATTACTGTGGAACAGCTTCTGAATGTCTCAGTGTCTCCAAGTGTTCTCTCAGATCAAGTACATCTTGTTATGTTAGTAATGTACCCTTACAGGGTTGTATTCTCTCATTAAGACTGTATTCTTTGCCATACAGGTGGTTTTGTCGTTAGACAATTCTCAAAACATGCCACTTACTTTAACTACCTTTGTTGGTCAGCACAATTACGTGATCTTAATCCAATTAAGAATTTGTGGGAGAAAATCGAATGGTATATCAGACAACAGTACCATCCAATCTAAAGGAACTGGAAGGTACAGTTCATAGGATATGAAATCAAATTCCTTCTACCACCTACCAATACCTCACAGAATCTATGCCAAGAAGAGTGTGACCAGTATTACGAGCTACAGATGGTCCAACAGTGTATTGAGGAGGTGGAAATAATAATTTGACCACTCAGTGTATATATTTTTTACATTTCGAAGCTTCAAATAGGTTTATCGCTTTAGATCGTCAAAAATGTGAATTTTAAAAAAGAACTAATTCCTTGTGTTCTTTTTTAAATAAGAATTTAAAAAGAGAGCTATTTTCATGTGTTCTTTTAAATACACTCATATCCATAAATTTAAGATAATTCCCATTCACGCGGAAATAGAACTCTAATATATATATATATATATATATATATATATATTA
>JAOUZG010045377.1:0-22142 GCA_026289955.1 Argiope argentata | reverse complement strand
TTGAAAATGCTTATGTGGGCACATTCATGTGGATTTATTATCGAGTTTTTGTAACGAATGACTGGATTTCTTGCGTTTTCTTTATTCCGTATATTCTGATATTGAAAATTTTTGTGATGGATGAATTGAACAAAAGACATACCGGTTGTCAAACAGCAGTGGATCCCAAGCCGGTTAAGGCTAAAATGGATGCTATAATATTTGTTGATGAAAGTACCTTGAAACCTAACGAGGAAGCATTTTATACCCTATTCCAACATAGATGAAGCAGCAACTTTTCCTCTACCAACTGCCACTAAAATCAACATAAACCCTTTCACCAATCCCTTTTTTGATTATGTGACTTTTGATAACCCTCTGGTACATCTTGAAGCAACTGAACAAGATGAAATGTCCGTCTGTGCTGAGAGGATTTTGAAGCACGAAGCCGTTTTCAACAAATAAATACAGCACTAAAGACTTCGTTGAACTATTTACAATAGCAATCTTTGATATACACTTAGTCACAAAAGTAAGTATGCAGAGTGTATGTGATGATGTCCTATGAAAAAGAAAACAGACCTACAATATTAAAGTTTTCAAATTAACGATTTATTTCGATTACAGCAAAATAGAGCTTAGTTACAAAATGAAAAATATTCAAAAAATACACATTTTTAATTATCAAGATATGCTTAACTTAAAATAGAATGTAATTTACATCATAAAAGTAAGTATGCACACAAAAGCAAAGACATTAATATTGCAAATTTTACAATTTTTCAAAAAAATTATTGGATAGCAATTGGCTTTAAAAACGGCTCTCAATCTAGATGGTACTGATTTTACTAAATTTTGAGTGACAGACGATGGTATTTTCTGTCACTCCTCCAAAGGGCTTTTTTTAAATATCATTCTTAGTTTTGATATCTTGCTTTCTAATTTGGAGATCGAGATAATCCCACAAGTGTTCAATGGGATTAAGATCAGGTAACTGCGGTGAGGTTTTTGGCTGTTTTCGCACGTTATATAGCAGCCATTCCCGAACACCTCGAGCAGTAATGTTTGGGATCATTATCTTGTTGGAAAGGGAAGGATTCCACGAGTTACAATTTAGAGTCACTTTGGCATAGATTCTGTAAAATATTCAAATAGCTATATTGATTAATTATTCCGTCTAGTATAATTAAATTTCCTACTCCAGTAGCTGCCATGCAACCCCAAACCATAATCGAACCACCACCGTGTTTTACAGCTCCTCCCATGTTCTTTGGTTCTAGAGCTGCATTTGCTTTCCTCCAAACTTTTTGCTGTCGTTCTGACCCGAGAATATTGAATTTACTTTCATCCGAAAAAATCACAGAATTCCAAAAATTTGTGTCCTACTTTTCATTTTTTTTGCAAAATCCATTCTTTTTTTGCAATTCACTTTGCTAACAAATGGTTTTCTTCGCATGTTTCGACCATGATATTCTGCCTTCCGTAACACACAGCGAAATGTTTCAGAATTGCACGACTTCACAAAATTGTTTTTCACATCAGTTGCCAATTTTCGGATTTTTTCCCCATTTCCAACAATAATTCGAATTTCTCGATCTGCGAAAATGGGCGGTCGTCCTGTTCTTGGCTTGTTTAGAGTATTTCCCTCAGCCTGGAGCTTTTCAATCATGTTTTGAACAGTTGCAGAACTTTTGCCGATGATTTTAGCGATTTGTCTTTGGGACTTGCTTTCCTTATAGAGCTTTATTATTGCATAATTATTTTCCACATGGAGGCATTGGTGAATTGTTGATGCATTTAAAGCTCAAACATACAAGCTTTGTATCAAAACTTCTAAACTTATCTCTGAAATATGAAAAATCCCTCTAGAAGTTTCATTCAACCTATTTAAAAGTCAAAAATTCAAAGTGCATATATACTTTTCTGATTTAAATCTCTACTGGTAGTTAAGAAAATTATTCTTAAAATGTTTTAAAATATAATGATTTGGTTTATTTTTTATTACTTTATGACTTGAATCATAAGCTATAAACAACACTCTCCAAAATAATATATTTCTTATATTTATTTGAGAACTAAAGCTTTTTCACTTAATCTATGAGTTGCATACATACTTTTGTGAGCAAGTGTATATATGATCACCACTTCAAGATCCCTCTCTATCCAAATACAAAAGATATCCTTCAATTTTTACTAAATATAACAAGAAAATATCATTAAACTTCTTAAGTTATGAACAATAGAAAGCTCTCGATCATCATAAGAAATCTCTTGCTTATTTAAAAGGATTTTTTTTGTACTCAATGTTCCAATATGGCTGATTGAAAAAGGAAGCAACACTTCTTCAAAATCTAAAAGAAATCCAGTCCTGAACATCTCATTTGTACATATTGTATATAGTTGTTTTGTGTATATTTTATGTTATTTGTATATATTTATGTATCTTTACCCTGCGAACCCTTTCTTTATTGCTTTGTAAACATTTGAGTTTATTATTTCGGACAATGGGCTTTAATGTACCCGAACTTGACTTTATGATCGCAAGCGGTTACCTTACTTGTGGTGTTTCTGTAATGACGGAAATTCAACGAATTTTATAGAGACTTTGGTGAAGATTGACATCGCTTGCCTGCTACCATAAGATCAAACATATTGAACTAAACATCGTTGCTTGAAGACATGTCAATTTGGACTCTTTTCAATATCCGCATTCAATAGCATTTAATTTCATTCTTGTTTAAACCCATCAACCCTCAAATAAAATAGTTTCAACACAAAATTGTCTGTTATTGCGTTTATTTTCTTTTCATATTTTATTTTTAAGGAAATAATGACTTGGCAACATATTTAGTCTTGTTTTGCAAATTATATTCCACATGTTATTTACACTTGTATTTAGAATAAATATATTTATTTTAACTTTTATAGCATTACCAGTGGAGAAATTAGTTTTCAATATTACATACGCCCGCAGTAGAGATATAAATGTTTCACATTTGCTCTTTCAGAATATTATCCGATGTAAATATTTTCAAATTACTTTTTTGATGGACGTTATGTAACGAAATAAACGGGGAAAATATTTGCGGCAAAAGTATTGTTTTTAAAATAGTAGGTTTAACTTCTTTCACACAACCAGCCATTAACTTGCCCACATTTAATTTTCTTAGAGATTTCGAGAATATTTTGAATAAAATTTTCTATCAGGAGCAGCATATATATAAAACATTACGTACTTAATTGTGTGAAAGTGCATTGTAATGAATGTATCCATTCACTCCATGCATTAAAAATAAGATAAATGGAAAGCTGTCTCTTACAAAAACTGACGAGCTTTGAACCTCAAATGATCGGACGGATTTTTAAAACCAGCCTTTTCTGTTTCGTGGCTTAGTAGGGATGGTTAAACAATCATCGCTAAAGGCATATAATAATAATAAATTTCTCTCTCATTCAGATGGAATTTACATTATCTTACAACAGCAAAAGGTTAAATATTTTATTACATTAATATAAATAAAATTAAACAAAATTGGCATTCTAAATAAAATTTGCATAGTAATAGTCATGATACTTACGTATTATTAATCGCCAATACTTTTTGGTTAGCTATTCTTCGAAGTAGCTAAATTATCAAATTCACGATGAAAATGTAAGAAATTGCTCCAGTCCTTGAGGCTAAGGATTCCACCCAATATCTGTTTTGTAACATCTTCTGATATGGGTAGAAAGGGAACAAATGAAAATCGTAGACTCATATAAAAGAAAAGTTTTATTTTAGTTACTTTTTTAAATAATTACGATAAATTTTAAATAATTAATCAAAGAAATTGATTTTTCGCAAGAATTGAATTCACATTTTTTACCGTCACCTGAAAAAAATACTAAAATCGTCGAATTTAACCGAATCAGCTACCGCCTGTTGATTACTAATTTTCATTACAAACGACTAAAATTATTTAAAGTATTAGAAATTAAATCTATTAATGATTTAATATTTGAAAAAACTGTATATAAACATCAAGCATCACCTACTACAATTTTTTTTAAATGTATTTAAAGATGTTTACGTACATTAAGATTGTACGTAAAGATTACTTTAGGGGTGCTTGTTAATAAAATACTTTTTATTCGATTGAAAATTTAAACAAGATATATATAGATAAAGTGTGAAATAATAGTAGGAATTTAATGAATAATTAGTGAATTAACATTTGAAAAAACTGTATTAACATCAAGCGTCATCCCCTGCAAATTTAAAAAAAAATATTTGAACTTGGAGTAGATAAATAAAAAGCATTCTATTAACTATTGAAAACTTGAGCCCGATATATAAATATAGAGATAATGTGAACTAATCGTGGAAATTGAAAAATGAGCCGGTCGATTTATGTCCTAGTTTGTGGATGGTTTCTTGCTCTGACTATGGCTCCTTCACCACATTACATTTGAGGGTTTAACTCAATTTCCTTAAGAATTGTTTTTGTGGATAGTAATGAATATTATAAGAAACGCAGACTGAAGAACTGAAAATTAAACATATACTAAAACCAAAATCATATCAGAACTGAAATTGATGTATCAGCACATCGAAATTAGCAAATTACTTAGAAGAAATTTGGATGCGGAATACATGAGCATGAGGAGTGGGAAACATAAGACTAAAAGTCAAACAAAACACTGATTGCATAAAAATTAAAATGCCTTATAATTGCGATTATGATTTCATTCTCTTTCGAATTTTTAAAACTGTCTCATGTTTTTATTATCATGTCAGGTCAGAACATGTTTTTGGTATGAGGTTTTTGACATCATACCAAAAACATGTTCAGTTGGCGAAAAATAAAAAGTTTAAACCGTAGGCGAAAACTAATTTTACTACCTTCTCGAGCATCTCAAAAAAAATCAGCTTTTAGTAACGCGTTGCCATTGCATTTACAAAAGCTCTGATTTAAAAAAATAAGTAGATGACTACAATAAATAAAACCTAGAAAAATGCTATTTTGACCACGTGATTATATGAAATGAAATAGGAAATGGGATATTTTTTTTAAATAATGAATGCGAGACAAAATTTTTTGGATCGTTTTCAATACTGAAGTGATTCATTCAGTTAAATAATTAAATAAGAATAAAAAATAAAATTTAACCTGCCAGAGCACGCTGTGCTTGGCCGTTCAAGAAATGATTTCCTGACATGATATGCATGGAAATTTGCATAGTAGATTTCATTTTGATAGTTTGATCGAACTTTTTATTTTTTAATTTGATATTTCGCTTTTCAATAGAAAAATTCTTTGTACCTCTTAAAAGCGTCTCTTAAATTATTTGAGTTTCATTCATTTATTTTATTTCAAAATTAAAAATTGAAAATTTTACTTACTCAGAAACAATGAACAAGCATAACCATTGAAAATTCGCCTTCGGAATTTGCAGAGGCTTATCTTGAGCAAAGGATTGCTTTTACATCGCTTAGAATATGAAAAACGTAGCTGTAAAGAACAATACTTACCTATCTTAATTTAAAAATAAAACTAGCGAGAGGGATGTTATTTGTTATGGCAGTATCATTAATTTTTTTATATTGCGAATACTAGCATTGAATTGCGAGTTACTATTTTAATCGAAAAACACTTAAATGCAACTTAGTTTGCAAATACTTGTTAATTTACCACTGTTTCCAATTTTACAAGGCAGGCACCTCGAAAGTCAGGATGAGATGCTTCTGTTATTGTGGTTGGATCTCGCCACCCTTGGGGGGGGTACACTAATAAGTGGGAGTTGGACTCCTCTCACCCATGACGGGGAGGGTTGTACCTTGGCTGGGGATGGCCATTAGGACTCAACCACAGTTCACGCCAGTGCTGCTGCTGCGGTGGTCCAGTCATACAGTTGAATGGTTAACTCATATGCCTCCGTGGCGGATCGGAGAGTCTGTCTATGACTTACCACTTATTCCAATACAAAATCTCTCTCCATAGTTCTATTCGAGAAAAAAATTAGTTTAATAATATAAAGTATACTTTAACTATTTCTCTTAAAACGTCATTCTAATTATATCCTATTTATTGCTCCCTTTTACTCTATCCCAATTTATTCATTACTCTTAGAGGCTGTTTCTCTAAATTCCAACCTTAAAATTAAACTTATTCTTTCAATTTTTATTAAACAAGTCAATACATAAAACAAAGAAGTAACGGGGGAAAAAAAGCTAATGGAATGAATACATTGTTCTGAAACTACGAATGATAAAATTTCAAGCACTTAGCATTCTTTAAAATAAGAACTGAAAAAAATTTCACCTAAGATATCAATAAATTTCAAATTGTCCTTTTTCTTTAAATTTTAGAATGTAAAAATCGCCAAAGACACTTCATTAGGCAATTGGATCACAAATTACAATATTCGAGTCGCAATTTCTTTTTGGGAATAAGATTTTAACCAAGAAAAGTTTCCGAAAATTTGATTCCCTATATTAAAAATTTATTAGTAAAGAAAGTCGACATTGTTTCAAAGCATACATTGACATACAATTCCATTTAAATAAACCGGAAACGTATGTAAGATATTCCTACTTCGAGGGATTTTTCTGTAAAATATTTTGGAACGCCCGAGGGGTTCAAGAAGCAAGTTACAATTTTAAAAATTAGGTCGTAAATGATGCATTGACAAGTACGCTGCAATGCAATATGACACACACTAACACTATTTCTCTTCATGATCTCCCAGAAGCCGAGTCCCTTTGTAGGAATGTAGCACTAATCATTCGATGAACTGACTAAAGAAAATCGTTTCTTGAACCTGGAGACAGTTTAGAACAGCTGTTTGAACTTGGACATAGTTGGGAAATTGACTTCCACCGATGTCCTGTGAAATGTGTGTGTGATTTTCACTCTGCGATTGCAGGCAATAACGTCTTCCATCCGCTGCAGCACGTCTGATGTTCTTACCGTTGTTGGCCTTTCCACATCGATTAAGTATGCGCAACCGTCTTCGAATTGTTGGTACCATTTCACAATGGCTGGACGTGGCATTGCATGTAGCCCATACACTGCCAAAATATCTTGATAAATATCCATACTCGGCGAATGTTTTGCCCTCAAAAGAACGCAGTTTAGCATACTTGAACGCTGGTGTAAGTTTCCATGTGACGTGCCCTTTTTCTCGTACAGCGCAGCAGCGGTTTTCACTATCCGACAGTTGTAAGCCGTGGAACTAAAACGCGTTTCACCATGATCTCATCTGTGGGGAAACAAGTGTAACCAATTGAACGTCCTTTTTTCATAAAATTTGTTTGGCTACATTATAAAATCTTCAAAATTTGTTCACGTAGAGAAATATTTAAATCGAGGCAAGGAAAGATTTTCCATCCAAGCATTTGTATTGTAATTCTCAGCTTAAAGGCCGACTATGCTCTTTAACACTAAGAACATTTATTTACAGACTACACAAACGTACACACACAACAGAAAACATTTAAGATGAATTTAGAAACAAAAGGGGAACATGGCTAACAAAATTTAGAAAATTAAGAAGTATTATAAAATTTAGAAGTCAGCTCTGTTACAAAAAACAACAGCGCTTCAAGACATGTTAAGCACCTTTCAGCTACAACAATATGACGACGTCTCTTTAGTCGAGCGTGGACAGCGCCATCTATCCAAATGAGGACAGTATAGTATGAATATCGGAAATATCAAAGTTCCTTACTTCAATCATTTTCAAGATAAAGGTACACAGCAGAAAACTGGACACAATTTTAACTAGGTTGAGGATTGGACACGCTCGTTTCACCCACAGGCATTTGTTGACAGGGGACACAGGACCCTTCTGCTCCATATACAACAACCCATGTCTGTCTTGCACATTCTTAAAGAGTGCCCACGATTTTCTAGCCAGCGTCCTACGTGTTTTCATGGGTCTCACCATGAATTGGGCGAAGTGTTGTCCAAAACCGCGCATGTTGGTCTTGTTAGTATTTTAATATATATATATATATAGGTTTTTATAATCATACATAAACATTGATACTGTGCTAAAAAACGTGGTCATACTTTACATCATGGTAACGCTTTTCATAACTCATAGATTTAAACTTTTAGTCATTTGGTTTTTTTCATCATTTTGTATCTTAATTTTATTATAAATCTATATAAATATTTTAAACTCCAGAATGTGGCGCAGCGTAGCCAAAAAACAACAAATTCAACTCAACTCAACTCAAGATAAAGCAAATATTTATCAGCGCAAATTAGCTCAATCCGCGATACCTTCAAAACATAATAAAGCGTAGCACAACTAATCCATCATTGTTAAAGATGACATTTATAGAGGCTGACAGTAGAAGGCAAGGGTATGCGTTTTCAGTTACAAAATTTACTCATCTCACGAAAGATGGTTCTGTGGATTCGATATCTCCACGGATAGGGAAGTAAATATTGATAACAAATCATTGAAAAAAATTCCATACTACATTAAAAATAACAAACTGAACTGAAACTTAAGATGTAAATTAATTTTCCCACAAGGCCTACACTATCTAAAAGAGAACATTTGAAAAACATTCGATAAAATAATTACGTTTATAAGTTTTTGAACTGGAGGTACGAACTGAAAATCTATTTCAAGCAAATTCTAGCCATGGCACCGACAATTCTTGATCCGAATTTAGATTTCTTCCATTTAAGATGTCGGGCAATCTGAAGAAGCCTTATAAGTGTAAAGAAAATTATATTTGTTTCTATAAGAAGGAAAACCACAGAAAATGTAAAGATTTTAAAGCCTAAACCATAGTGAATTAGCATACATTTATATATGCGTTATCAACCAAGAAGGCTTACAATTGGGGTTAGAAAACTTTTTTGCCAGGAAATTCGTAGGAATTTCTTTCTTTTTTTTTTGGCCTAAGTGCTAGGAAATTGCAAATTATACACAACCATTTAAACATGTTCATACGTCAAAATAAGTTTGCTTCCCAGAGTATTCCCATACGAAGCGACTCGAGATATTTTTCGAGCAGTTAAATCACTCTTTATAGACGAGTTCAATAACCAATGATCAGAATCTATATTATACTTAAATTTATGGTCAGTTTATCTGGAATCCTATTAACTACCAAAGGCAAAATGTTCATTTATCGAGGAGTGGATAGACCATTTTCACTTCGTGCAAGAGACAAGGTTAAAAAATTGTTACTCTACGTGCAGGACGATCGTTATCTATACGAGCGCAGAGATAGAGTTCAAACAAATGTAAAAGTATCCTATGGTTTACGAAGACTTGGATCATTTTATTGCCAGCCAGAAACATCCACTTCTCGCCTACCTATAATACATTTTATTTCACAAGTTCACCAATTTTTAATTATGGTAGTGCTAAAAATTGACCTTCAGAAGCATTCGAATCTATAGTGCTGCTGCTAATTTTTCCCACATGACATTTGGAAAGAGGCTCTAAATTCCCAATACATGAAGGAACAACTAATCGATATTAATGCTCTCGAATGCATATTGGAATCAACACACAATTATACGCAAAGAACTTGCGAGAAATAGAGTACAAATAGGAAAATGATTTCATCGTGTTGCTATCACCTTTTATAATACTCGAGTTGCAGATTCTCCGATTTTAAAGTATCGCATTTCGATACACTCGAAAGAATGCCCAATAAATAACTACGCACATTTTTTTATGTCAGGGAATGTAAAGTTAATCCACTTGGATATGAAGAAAATACCATCTACACTCTATACAATTCAGCCATAGAATTGAAGAAAGCTTAAATATATAAATTAAGCCGTTTCTCGAAAAAAAATCGCCAAGAAAGCGATTCTCATTCAAAAGAATGACAAGAGATATTTCCCAGAAAATGGGAAATTGTAAAATCCTATGAAATTCGGCAACCTAACCCAAGAAACAGACGCATTAAATGCGATTGCTAATCCGAAACCACTTCTTACCGTTTAATGAGAAGTTGGAAATAAAGAAAAGGCACTCGTTTTGTCAGAATTTAACTTGACGAATCCGAGTTCAAAATTGTTACAATACAATTTACACTATATAAAATTAAAGACTGAATCACATTTTGGGTAAAATTGCATGAAGAATTTATTCAAACACTGAGGCAACATTTAGTCCAAGAAACAATATGAAATACTCACTACTGGTGTCTTGCGAATCGGGCCAATGAACTATTTGGTTCTCATACTATTGCGAAACTGAAAATTCGGAATGCTTAAGAAAATTTAAAATCACACCTATATATTTATGGACTACTAAAAAGGAATTTAAATCATTTGATGGTGGCATTTAGTTGCCTAAAAGAAAATAAGTATCAAAATATTTCGATCAATTTGGGAACTACCTGGCATCATACTAATTTAAATCTGAGAAATGCATTGATGAAGTAGGTGAAAGCTAGTGCATGAAGATTGATTATGAACCGAATTTGAATGCGCATCAAGAACAAGGTATTGATACTTCGAAATGCAACCCACGTTAACGATTAGTTAATTTCTGATTCTTTCCATTTTAAGTTCAATGAAGTTAAAAGTTAGGTCTCTTTAAATGCAAAAGAATTTAATTTTGAATTTCCCATTCGAGTTATGAGAATGCCCATTTCAGTTTCTATTTGTACAGGCAAAAAGCTGAATCCAAATTAGATATTTGGACAAATAACCACAACAAATTAAGAAGAACCAAATTTATTAGGCGAAAAGGGTTAAAGTACATCAAGGTTCAAGATAATTTACAATATGAAATCGTAATTGAAATATACAACAAGAAATAAAGCATTTGCATTACATTTTACAAAAGTTTCAAAATAAAACTAAATTTAAAGTTTATAATATTAACAATTCGGCTCTTTAAACACGTAACAGAAAATGTTCAGACAAATCATAGAATACTAGAACTTTAAAGTTAAAAACCAACCTAAGTAAAGGTGACAATTAGATAATGACCCATGAGTAGGGGACTATTTTCATGTTTTTTTTTTACATAGCATTTAAATTCATATTGACGAATTTTATTTACATAGATATGGTAAAGCCATTAAATTTTACTTTTATCTTGAAGACTCGAATTTAGATATTTCGTCAAGATTTACAATGCTTCAATTTTTGGCAGTTTCTTGTGCAATTAAAGAAAATTTAATATGCTATTTAAATAAACAAGACCCGAGTTAAAAGGACATTCACACAAGACAACAATTTAAACTATGGAATACCTACACCATATTAGAATTTTTAACAATCATTGGTTAACATTTTATACTTAAAATTTAAATATACATCCCAAGGCGAGTATTGGTCTCTCAATCGCCTTATTTTAGCCACCCAGTCGGACATGTAGAACAATAGAATACACCTTGAAAAATTACCATCTGAATTCACATTAACTCTCAAGACAGACAAGCTGAGCAGTTTAAAAACAATGTTACACAAGATATCCCGAAATTGGATTCAACAAGAATATTTTTTTTACAAAATTCGTCTTTACTGCATAGCGCTTTAAATTTGATTTTTCAATACTTGATCACATCAGAAACTTAATTACAATCCTTACATTTTTAACAATCAAGGTCCAATCAACATAAACGTTTCATTAATGAGGCATTCATTTGATGAACAAAGGGAAACGTAGAACTACATTGCAAGAAGCTTTTATTACGACAATAATCTACAAACCAATCACGATAACATTTTCGCTTTGAATTACTACAAACTTATTCCTATCTCGTTAATTATACAATTAAAACTAAAGTTATTTAAGACGTTTGTACGTTTACACTTTCAACGATTAAAATGTATACGACAAAAAGGTATGTTTATTAATCGATTATGTTTAAGAGATCCTAAGTTCATTTTATAAGAAGGTTAATCAAGGCTGGATGATGTATTTTGTAAACAAAATTTTCTCTCGCCTAACTTCCATCATCGTTAAGATTTTCTATGGCAAAAAATTTCATGAACAGGTACATCGCGTCAATATAAGCCGCTGCCTATTCACAAGTTATATTTTACGTTTTTAGCTTGCTACCTTAATTGATTTGACAAATTCCGAGTACGATTTAGCATCCTGTAGCAATTGACTTATTGAAGAGAGATTGACAATTCCGATCTAGTGAAACATTGAAAATACGGTTCAGTATTCAAGCGGAAGATTTTTTTAAAACCAAAGTTTTAAGCTTCCCAATTTAATTTTGGACATTCACTTTCAAAATAACGCGACATCAATGATTGTGGTGGGTGGTAAAAGAATACGACTAGAATATAGAAGCTCTAGGACATAACAAAGTTTCTCAATTGACACAATACATGCAAAGCGGGAATTACCTAGCCCGAGTAATAATACTAATTACAAGCATTTATATTTTTCAATAGCGGAAAAAGAAACATCTAATTTAACTAAAAAACCGTAAAGAGGAAGGGGTTATTCGATTTTTGTATACTACGATAGTTCACAGGAAGATTCCATTATTAAATTGTTTAAGAAGGGATATATCAATATTTGTATCAATTTCTACGACAATTCCCATTTCACACAAAAATTCAAGATTACTTCTATTTTTAAGCAAAACCAATGAAATTTTTAACGCGTTCGTCTTAGAGAAACTATAGGTGTAATGCGAATATGTTAAATAGATGCCTTAAATCGGAAAAAGCAATTATGGAGGCATTCAATGCTTTAGAAATTATTTGTCCTACCAACATCGCGTTTTTGTCCCAATCTATACTGCCTGCTTACCATAGGGTTTCGTATTACAAGTATTTTAACTTCGATGGTGATCAGGCATCAAAGTCAAAAATACCAAGAATTTCGATAATTGTCTAATGCCTGGCTAGCACAGTCATTGACAATTTTTCCCACTAGCTAAAGTTCAGAAACAGACAAGCATTAAAAAGAATTAAAATTTTTCATATAAGTTCTGAAAAATTTAAAGTCTATATTTAAATAAAGTCTTTATAATTTAGAATCATCCTCAACATACACCAATACTTCAGTAGTGTTCGGATTTATATCGTAACATTCGATACCAAGGCAAAGTCGAAAAAATGGCATCTCAGCAAATAAGCCATTTCTCGCATTAGTTTTAAATTCCAATGGACCTCACAATTCCACGATTTTGCTTGATGCGAGACGCTACTTTTACTTTTTAGCACTTATTTTAGAATCCATTTAAATCGAGATCGAATTAAATTTGTTTCATTTCGAGAATTAAGTTCGAAAATTGAAATTTATGGCAGTATTTTTCATAATTAAGTTTCACTGAAATGTAATATGCAATGCCCGACTGAATGAGCTGGAGATTTAAATCATCCCAAAAACTTAGTTTAAGTATGATTAAAATTGAAAAACTTCAGGTTAGGAAATAGGACTTCAACTAGAGCACGCAAATTAGGTTTTCCAAGAGATGTTTAGCAGTTGAAAATAAAATTATATTTAAACGTTTTATACAGAGAGGAATATTGAATCAGATCCGTTGTGCATTTTTCTAAAGAGTCTCTACGAAGCACCACGGAAGGATTTTAAATATAGCAACACGATAAAAACCTGCGTACACGATTTGAATTTAAATTCATTCTTCCATTATAACTACTAACCAGACAAGCTCAGTCTGCAAATGAATCTGCACTAGCAGAAACTGATGTGCTGCTTTCGTCTCGCATAAAGTTACGATGGAGAGAAACCGGTAAATATTTAATCCATTTTAGATTTAATTAAGAAATTAAGATGGTCATTTCGACATTAAGTTTATTGCCCCTACGCTAGTTTAAGTTTCAAAATTAAGCATTTAGTTATTTCTCGTTTCTACGCCTGTCTGTTGAAGTCGCCTATTCGAACAATTCGTTTTAGTAGAAGCGTTTTTGATCAGATGTTGGCCAAGCATCGTGATCAAAATACTTCGATAGAAGAAATAGAAGGCAGTCTAATGGCTTGCCGGCTTAACTATTGTCCACCTTCAGTTAGAAAAGGAAAGCATTAAATTAACAGAATTTTTACTCTTTTACACGATCGACTACCCGAGAAATGTCATTGGACTTAAAGATTTAGATAGATAACCAATTTTTTGCTATGAACACGGATTCATTCAAGATGGATAATTAACTTGTCTGGTCCAGACATTTTCCCTTGAAAATTGATTTAAACCAATCTTGCATTGCGGGGGCGTTAACTGCTTAAAATTAGTTACAGTTCAATATTCTAGAAGCGAATATTTGAATAAAGGGGAGCGGAGGTGATAAAAAGTACGCCATAAATTTATTAAAACGCAAAACTAGGTAACAGAATTTGCAGTAGTTTTAATTTACGTTAAATTAATATAATCTGAATACGAGGGAAGAAATTCTTTTTAAGGATAAGTTTGTTTTAAGTAATTGCTTTTAAGCGATATCCATTTTACTAATTGAAATACAAAATGTTTGAAGTCATTAAATCCATTAGCAAGTTAAACCATCTCGAAGTAGGTTAAAGAGTAAGGTACTGATCAGCGTCGTCATTAGAAGAGGCTAATCAAACGATTTTTAATTACAAGAGTATGACCCCCCCAAATTATCCGAATGATTTCAGACTAACCCTGAATTGGCACTTTCGGTTCGTCTCGATTCACGTACTCGTTTTTAAAACGTTAATAATCCCAGATATGAATACCTCTTTGAAAGATTACGTATACCAAGTTCTATGCTTCTTTGCCATTAAATCTAATTCAATTTAATAAATTAAGATTAATTTGGCCTTTGATGGCTAAGAAAGTTATATTAAAAAGTTAAATTTATAAAGTTGCGATTTAATCAAAAACTTCTATACCTTTGAATTAGAACATTTAAGAGTATTAAAGCTATTTCGGAATTTAAATACGGATCGAGTTTTAGCTATACGGTTCTAGCTAGATGTTAATCACATTTAAATTGAATTTAACATTTAATATATTGATCTATACACGTATAGGAATCTATACACCATCCAGCCTAGAAGTAAATGTAGATAATTTTAATTTGCAATTAAATTTAATACAGATGTCTACAATAACAAAGCAAAGATTTTCACACGAATAGACAAACAAAGCAAATATTACTCTGGACTTAAATGCTATAACAATGCTTTCAGTCAAGAAAACAATGTATCTTAGACAATGTGTTTACCAACAGTTTCAAACTGTTGGAAACAAGTTAAATTTATTGTAAATTTAAGATTAACTTACATTGTTTAACATGGCAAGGGAACTTCAAATTCCGAGGTATCCAATATTCAAAGGATGAGACTAATGTTTTAAACTAAAAAGTATAAAATTGCAAATCGTGGTTATATTCATTTTATCTATAGAAAATGAGATCGTACAGTAACTGAATAGAAATTTGCTAATCGGAATAAAAAATTTATGTTTAAGTTTTAAGCTAGACATTACTAAAATGTATCTATCAAACCGCCGTTTAATCGAAATTTTTGATTCAAATGAAACGGATGATTGCAGTTTACGCAACGGCAACTAAAAACTAACTAATTACATCCGATTGTCGCATGAATAAGGAATTTAGAATCCTTTTAAAATCCATGTCCATAAATAAAATCTGAAAGTTTCGACTCCATTATATTCATTACAATTTTGCTTTCAATTAAGTTAACTGGCATATTTAAAGTTAAATTAAGCGTTCTTTAAAACCTTCAGAGACAAGACGTCAGAAAACTGCAGAAGAATGCTAGTTTATCAAGTGGTTTTCATTGAACCTTCTATTCCAGCTTAACATTTTAACTTACAGGAACTCTGGAGTATACGAAATTAACTCGAACAAAGATTAAGTTCTAAAGCATTAGCAAGTTTTCTAACAAGTAATTTTGTAACGCCTTATTCGAGATTCAAGTCCAACTTAAAAAGTGCTCGATTTAGAAGAGTAGTTTAAATGCTACAGAGGAGAAGAATTATTGAAAGAAATAGAATCCGAGAGCTCTAATTTTCTTGTTATTCTTCCATGTTAATCCAAGAAAGTTAAAGAATTAGCTTTCTAAAGATTGCATTGTTCTAAATAATGGGAAAGGATGCAATTGCATAAAAGGTGTTTATTAATCCGATTTATTTTGAATGGTTGTATGTCGATTTATATTTCATTAGATA
The DNA here is from genome assembly GCA_026289955.1 of Argiope argentata. Classification (NCBI taxonomy): domain Eukaryota; kingdom Metazoa; phylum Arthropoda; class Arachnida; order Araneae; family Araneidae; genus Argiope; species Argiope argentata. The sequence continues at coordinate 6,052 of JAOUZG010045377.1, read as the reverse complement.
TCTAACTCAAGCTTAAAAGCGATATTTAAATATTTTAAACGTTATTCTCCTAAAAGTTGAAATACAAGAGATTTTGCATTTATATCTTTTAAGCAAGTTTTTAAGGTCTCGCTACAGTACACGCGAATTTTCGAAACGGAAGAAATTTACAATTTTATTAAAAATTCCTACAGGCATTTGCGAATGTTATGGAATCGCATACAATAGTTTAAATCTATCGTCAGTTAGTCAACTTACCAAGATTAAAAGTAAACAAATTGCACTTGGCCAGCTCAAACCCTTCACTCACATCACATCATCAATTACAATCTCATCAATTACAACATCATCAATTACAATTACAATCTCATTCAATGCCCCGTAATTATACGACCACTTCCTGCATTCTCTAAACCCATTGTTAACACGTCGAATACTGGTTCCCTGGGGACCGATACTTTCCGCTTAGACCGCCGGTCCCAAACAGCCTAGACGGAAAGTAAACAGGGACCAGCATGTTACCCAACGTGTTAACCCCTTGCCTAACTTGACCCAATCTCCAAACTTCATACACTCATAACCATCCATAATGAACCAGATAAGTGCAATTTGTACTTTTAATGCCGGCACCTGAAACTATCGATAACAGACCGAATTCGTGGAATGGTTGTTCCGCTTAAAACCCTACTCTATACTTTGGTATAACTTTTGAAACTTAAAGCTCTTGATCGATACCCTTTATATTCTATTGAATTTCTAAACGCAAGGTCCAGAAATGTACACGATAAAATTTTATTATATCAACTTTGCATTTTAATATAATATTCGTTATTTTAGGACGAACCTCGTAATTTTAAGCCGCGGTGAAATGACAAGAACATCTAAGCCTACTTGATCAAATTTCAATTTTGTGGTTTAACTCATTGCCGTGAAAGATGATAGCTTTTAAACATGTAGCGTTACCGATCTTGGAAATGCCTTGATATAGAAAGCCTAATTTGGTTAGGCATTTTATTATTGAATAGATCAGTTTTACAGAGGTTTGGGTTCGAAAAACTACTGCATGCTTTTTTAGAGAGTTAATATTAAGAGAAATAAATTTATCTAATGAAACTTTGCCATCATTCGAGTTTAATTTTATTTCAACATAACAAGAGAGCGTAGTAGAGAATAAGGGATACGATATTTATATTAGGATGTTGTCAATACAAGAATTTCAGCATTAAGTTATTATAAACCATTATGAAGAAAAGGTTCCATAAATATTTCTCAAGAATTGGGGCTTAATTTACCGCTTTCGCAATTAATCTAAAATAGCACACGCAACGCATTAGTATGCCTTCACCAACTCCCAACTGGTGCAACAAATTTAAAATGCAACTTGCATCCGTTCCATTCGAAGTGGGCTCCAAATAGTATAAAGAAAAGTTATGTTTAAATTTAAAAATTCGAAATCACTATTGCTAAATTGAAGTTCCCCTGCGTATTATTCGACAATTACAGGACGATGGATTTGAAATTTAACTCTTAATGTATATACCGACAAGCAATTGTACAGATAAGATTCAGATAATTAATGGCGATAAAACATTCTCGTGTTCAACTATTCGTCAAGTCACACAGAAGTGGATACTTTAAGATTTCCTTAATCTTCCAAGAATACACAAGTACTTCAATATTGAAAGTTTTACCATCTTGCGGACTAGTTCATCTTTTCAGTTGAAGAACGTTGTGGACTCGGCAAGATTCACAATTTCACTGATATTAAAGCAAATTCGGATCCAGGTTTGTAGTCAAACGCACCCATTCGGATTGAGGGTCCTGAAAAAGATTAGTTTGATAAATATAATGGAAGTGGAATAAATCAAATTACGATAGTTTATGATAAGAAATGCCAAGAAGTCGAATTAAAGCAAGTAAAATATAGAAATATATCAGTAATGAAGTCAGATACTGATGTAGAAATGCTCCAACTGAAGAAATTTAAGTTCTCTAACAATCGATAAAAATACGAGACATCTATTCACACTATTCACGTTTGTTATACTGAAGTTACTTCAATATCAATATTAGCATTTTAAGTCGGATCGCTTTTGCTCTCCAATCTCGTTTCGTTTAGAGAAGACATTTTAGAAATTTTTAGCTTGCAACGTTGCAAGTGGATTTTGAGCTCCTCAACATATGTGTACAGACATAAAGTAAACTCGTCAGTTTATCTGATTCAGTACGAAGATATAAGCTGCACTTTAAATGAATAATGTCATTAAAAGATGTTACTGCATTAATCATTTATTAAAATTTAATCTCTTCGAACTAAATGTCTGTCCTTGTTTCTAAGCACTAATGCACAAAATGCCAGTGGTATTTGATAAGATGAAGCAAATTTGGGGAATGGGCTTAATATGCAAGGAAATAAATGAATATCGGTTAATACCATTGATTACAAATTCTAGTTCCGTTTTTAGCCGATTGCAATTCAGAATAACGGATTAAGCTACTATTTCAATGCATTATAACTTTGAATTGCATAATCTAAATTTTTTTTAAAAAATCACTAAATCCAGCTTATATGCCCACTCGACAAACTTTAAAATATTTCTCAACGTGGTTAAATTTCGAGAAGAACTAGTTTTTTGATATTGGCTATCTATACGATTCGTCTCGTACTGCTTATAAGCATTGCAGCTGGATTACTTCCATCGTAATTCACAATATGGACACCTATATTCATTCGTCTGCAAGGTGACGTTTTCTTCCGAGAAAAAGCAACTTCAGAAAATTAAAATCGCACAGTATTGAAAATACAAAGCAATATTCACGCTAGGTGAAATCCTTCCACAAATGTTATTAGCTTAAAACTGAACCTATGTAGACAGCAAATTGCTTAAACTTAGCGCAAGTATCGCGTTTGTCAGAAAGTTGCATAAACATTCAACCTCAACATGAAATATGACTTATTTCGCCATTACAAACCGACACCCAAGATATTGAATTCTAATTTACATTTCATTTTAGTTTAAAATATTGGTTTATTATTTATTAAGATTAAGCAGGTAATTTAAACGTTAGACTAGAACAAGATATGAACTTCATAAAAGCTTACCATTGAAAACTTCGTTTCCAGTTGGTAGAAATCCCAAGGAAGAAGTCGGCTTCGGTTCTGGAATCGGTTTCTGTAGTGGCTATCCTTTGAACTCCGATATAACCTGTAGAAGAAAATTGCTTTTAAGTGCCTGAAGGATTCCAAGTAGGTTTTTTTAATATTGAAATTGTTAGCTAGTGTGTGTTGGTGCTCTACAGAATAGATCTTCCGACTCAAAGCGAGTTTTGAAGCTCTAATTGAAATTTCAATTGAAAATTGTGCAATATTCTTGCGTTTTTACAAGATGATTTTTGAAAATAGTGCAGTACAAGGAAAGTTTAAGCATTTCAATATTTTTCAATGATTCCGAATCTTCCATTTTAAATTTATGAAATACTTAAAAACATTTTATGGAAAACATTCTATAACCGAATTCTAAACGTTCAATATTTCACACTCGCTTCTCCCATTATCATCGAAATAGGAAGATTTCTTGATTTCTCAAGTTCAGTAGGTTTTATTATAAAGCACAAATTTGTAACTCCCTTCTTTTATTAGGGAACAACCAGATAAAAATCAACCCATAGTCTAATATTTCTAAAGTGAATATATTTACAAACTCGGGTGCACTTTTCCGACATTTGGTTGCATGCGAAAATTGTCATGCAAAACACAATGAGCAATTTAAATCTTGAAATAAGGCTTTACAAGTAAAATTGCGAAGTAATTTGGTTAAAAATTCTCTTTCAACAGTATCTCCAGCGAATCAACTGAAGGCTAATATTAAAAATATTAGAATGCCGTTAAATTTGGAAGATGGATTCTCTAAAGGCAAATTTGCAAATATCAAAAGCTCGGCCATAATTAAACAAGATCGTAATTCAAGCAGAACATGTTAGCAAAATACGGGTCGATTTCTAAAAAGGGACGATTTCACCATTTCCATTGTAACTGACAGATTTCAATTCATTCTCAACTTGTTTAAGAGCTTTCTTAAGCTAAAAATAAAGTTTGAAGGAAAGTAAATAAAATTTCGTTTAATCAATTTCATACCTTCTAATATTTTTTTCATTCTTTAAATATGTAGCTAAACCATTTCTATATGTTTTCTCCGCCAACTGCATCTAAACCAAACTGCACGAGATAATCGGTTTCGAGAAATACTAGAAAATTAGAAAAATATCAACTTGAAGAATTAAATGGCTCGACTCCATTTACCAAAACGGATTCATCTTTAAGGGGAACAAGTTCCAGCAAGTGAAGTTTTCAGTAAGGTAACAATAAATTCGACATTGAGATGAATGGAACTCGATCCATTTTTTAAAATGGTTTATTCATTTAGATAAGAAAAGCGACCTTTCAAAGACGATTGATGGAGATTGTCATTAATGGCTGATGTTAATTTTAAGGGGAAGTCAAGAGCAGCTTCAAAATTCTCTTTATTTCCAAAACCTTTTTAAAATCACTTTTCATTAAAAATATATAGTTGTAGTTTTAGTTTCTCACCTTGGCAGAAAATTCAAGAAACTTTCTTTAGCAGAAAGTCACAGGGCACGTCGTATAACTAGTTTCCCCAGTTGGGCTGCTTGGATGATATACGACAAGGATTTTAAAGTAGAAGGCATCAGATTCTGAAATATTGAAAAGTCTTTGTGAGAAACATTTATGCGGTACAAGGTTTATTAACTCAAATTCGTCATTTGAGTAGTATTTAATTGTTTAATAACAAGAATCTTATTCTTCGTATCTCTAAATTAGATACGTTAAATACGAGAAGAGCACTATTAAAGCAGATTTAAAATAACTCGACATTGCATTGACACGAAGTTAAGTATTTAGAGGCAACCAGTTATTTAAGAAAGTAAACATTTATAACATGCAAATAGCTTAAAGATAATTAAATTTAAAGAACACCACTTACCAATAAGTCGGGAGGCTCGCTCTAACAGGTAAATAAGCCTCGCGACATTAGCTCCAACGGCGGCCTCTTCATACGAGAATAAACACTGAGAAAAATGCATCACCCTAATACACTGAGAAATATCACAAAGATAAAAATACATACCACGAGTAGTTTGTTTTAAAGTATCTTCGAGAAACTGTCTCATAACCAATCAGAATCACCCAAATCGATGTTTTTTCTGTCTCATCATTTGAAGTTCATTTGCATAAAACTAACCATTTGTTCGTTTTGGTGCCTTGATGGTATAGTGGATGATGCTTTATTTAATAACAAAAGCTTAATGATTCGAAATGATTTCACAGGTTATATGTTTCTTCATATCGATGTGAGTTCCACAGGTCTTTCTGTGGTGTTTTTTTGTCATTTGACCATATCTGAAAATGCCCAGATTTACCCAAAATTTACTCTTGTATGTTAATTTAAGTGCTAGGTTCAATCAACATAAATTTACTTTTCAAGTTCGCTAATGAATATGATAAGGCTCCATGGGCAAATTCATAATGAGACTTTAATCTTAAAGAACCTTTAAAAGGGTATGTTAATCTATTTCTCTAATCATAAGTGATTTTTTGTAATTTGTTAAAAGTTAATCACTTTGGTTGGGTTTGAGATTTTATGGGGCAACAACCAATATAAAAAATACTGAGCCAAAGAAATTTAATCCTAGTTTAAAGTTAAACAAAAACTGTTTATATTAAAATGAAACAGAAATAACTATCAGTAAAATTATAAATTACAAAGGGGGTTCTAAAATTATGATATTGAGTTTAAATTAAGAAATAAAATTATATAGATTCGAAAAAGAAAAAAAAGGTTCTCATGTCATTCCTGCCAAACAACAATGGTTGGTTTGGGCCATTAAACAAACGCTTATGTTCCAAAAACTCGTTTTACTTCAAAATGCTGCTGTTGCTTGGAAGAAAAACAAGCACTGAGTTTTTCAAATATTAATAGAATTTTAAGAACTTTATTTTTTAACTGATGCAAAAAGAGGATCATCTTCTAAATGCAGATTGCATTGACCATTT
>JAOUZG010045375.1:0-17498 GCA_026289955.1 Argiope argentata | reverse complement strand
CAATTAGAAAGATACACAAATGTATTAAGAGAGCGCGTATGCTGCTATTCCTAAATACATAGTGGAACTAAGACGAATAAAAGACAGATCTGTAAGTGAAAAAAATGAGAAATCCGCAATGATGACTTTCTCAAGGGTCACCATCAAGCAAAGATTCCAATAAAAAGTGGAATTTTTTTGCTGTAAAGAGTTAGACTATTGTCAAAAAAATTAACTCTTTTATGACCCGAAAAATTCCGAATTTTAAAGTAGAAGAGAGGCATCGATTTTTAGCACAAAAAAACAAATGACAATTAGAAAAAATACTCACAAATAAAATTCAAGATTGAAGAAAAAACATATATCACAAAATACTAAATACAATAAAAAACCCATATTAGCAAAAGAACAAGTAAGAAAATAAGAAGTCTAGAGCATAACCTTAAGAGAGAGATGTGCACCCAAGCAGTGCCAAAGAGCAAATGAAACAGACTGGAAGAAATTGAAGCGAATGCCAAATCAGGAAGGATACTAGGGAAGAGTGCTTTGTCCAATCAGAGATTAGTTTAGGCCGTCAAATCCCACCCCTAATACGAAGACTGAAGTTTTAATTAAGGAGTGCGTAGATTATTCGATTTCGGGCTTTTTCAATTCAAAATATTTTAAGTTTTTACAGGTTTACAATCTCATATATAAAAGGCAAATATAGGGAGACGATTTTTAATATAATAAAGTTAATTGTATTTTCCTCTGATTTTTAGAAGCACGGGAAAGTCCTATTCAAATTTGATGTAAGTGTAGATTTTAACGCTGAAGCCAGTGTATAGCGGACCCCGATGAATTGAAAAATTATCTTCTTGAAATTGTTAAATTATTGCAAAATTCTGTGCTTACTAGTGGGTTAGTCGAAAAGATCTAAACTTTCTTTAATTAAAATTTCAATATTACAGTAGTTTCTTGGGAATTCATTATTGGCTATATTTTTTTTAAAAACAATCTGTAGCTTCTATATAATATCTTTTATTATTAAAAATATTTTTTATTCTGTTAAATTGTGAAAAGATTATATTTTTTAAAAATTTTGAGTTTAAATTAGAATTATAACTGCAAAGTTTTATTATTTTAAAATTGAATATGTCTCTTTTGTCATATAAACCCAACAGTGTTTTACCGTTAGGAATTTTAATTTTTAAATCAAAATAATTAGCTTCGGTTAGTTTTTCATTTGTTTTATTTAAAATTAATTCTTTTGGATAGCAGTTTGTTATTACATTCGTATTAATGTAGAGAATACGAATATATATTTGTTGTGAAATAGTAATGGAATTCTACTAAATGAGTGTAGTTCGATAATGGGTAAAAATTTATTGTCAAATTTGCTCACCTTTGATTATTGGGTTATACTCCACAAGAAAACACGAAAACTTTGAGCAGAACCATAGTTGAAACACATACAGGAACATCAGTTGCTGAAATCCGTAATACACATTGAAAGGGCAAGTCGTTATTAAACAAATACATACAGTAGCACAGTAGCTTTTCTCGTGAAGCAAAATATTTGTCCCACATTAGAAACTCAAAAGAAATCCATTCGTCTTAATTTACCTCAAAAGTGTTCCGTAGAATGTATTGAAATTTCTGGAAGGATCTTAAGATTTTGTGTCACATAGAAATATCACCATGATTCTCTTAATTTCTAATTCTTTAACATTTTTGTTATCACAATCTCCAAATATGTGTGTAGGATATAATGTAATTGCTCTAACATCCGTTTAATATATGTTTTAAAAAGATATATATTAAAATGTAATAATAAAGATGCATAACAGTATGTTTACCAAAATGTATTACAGATTGACTGAGATCAAGTCAACAAATCTAATTTTTGTAAACTAATTTTCGGTTTAGAAAAAGAACATTTAAAAAAAATGTAAAGAAAATTGAATCATTATGATTTTTTTTCTAAAACCCTGCCTGAGGGTGATACGTGAAAATATCACCATAATTACTTTTTTATCGGTATTTTTTCTTTTTTTTCTTTTATTAACTTAATGAATTTTCTAATAAATCTGAAAGTGAAAAACTAATGCCTGAAAAGCGATAAATCGCCAATTTTCTACTCCCACATTTTGCCGCTTCAAAAACCTCAAACCAAAAATATCATCAGGTTCTCACAAGTTGAATAGCGTTTCACAAAGGAAAGATATGCCAAAAATATTTTAACACAATTATAAAATGTTTAATAAATCCTTTAAAAGTAGCATTAAATATTTTTCATAATAAATATTATTTACATAATATGCGTTAGTAACAGTTGAAACTTTACAAATGATATAAAAACTGACATATTAAAAAATATTATACACATTAAAAAAAATCCTTCATAAATTTTAAAAATGATGCTGAAAAAAATTGACAGTTATATCCAAAATAAAGCTATTATCCTCGTTCATAATTTAATTTGTTTATTTTGAATATTTTGATGGCTTTTTTCAATTTTCATGCAGGAACAGAAAATCTTGTTTGTAGAGCTTTTATGAGATCCCAAGCTCTCAAAGGGTAATTAATCAAAAATTCATTTTAAAGGAGCAGAGTTAATAAAATTTCTATCAGAGACTTCAAAATACACGAAATTGGATTTTAATAAAAAATGTATGAAAGAAAATCAGTGAAGTAGCCATAGAAACGTTACTAAAAAAATGAAGGGCCGAGGTTTTGCATATTTTTGTCTTAATACTTTTAAAAGTTTCGAAAACTAAATATTAATGCAGTTAGGGCTCTTTATTAGTTTAATTTTTTTCTCTTGGTTCTTCATTCGATGTTATTTTCCGTCACGCTAGTTCTTATTAAAAATGCGCCGTGTTTATCTTTCCCTAGGGGTAACACAAACTGCGTTTCAAGATCTGGAATTCAAGCCAGCAAATTTAATGCTCCGTCAAGCTATGAATTGATAATGAAATATTTTATCTAAATAAATTTATCTGCTTTAGTTGGAGATAAAATCCCGAACTTTCTAGTTTCATGCCATCATAAATGTTAAGATACACTAAGTTTATTTGAGTAACCATTTTGACAGTTGGAAGGATTTTTTTGAGCGAACAGAAAATGAACAGTTATTCTATGCAGTTGTTTTTTTTTCCTTCTTTTTTCCTTAAGAAGATATCATAATGACGTTTTTAACCATTTTGTAGGTAGAAAAAATAAGTTCAATGGAAAAAGAACCTATATAAACGAAATCAAACCTCTATTAATGATATATTTTTTAAATATTCGTTTCATCATTTTTGATACCATCTGCTTTGATTGTGAAAGATTTTACATTTTGTAAATCATGATTTACAGAAAGAAAGCCTATAAATAAATTATATTAATACAAAGTTTCGGGTTAATTTAAACTATAAGCCTGACAAATTTTTAAAAAAATTATTCTAAATTAAAGCAAACAGGAATAGTGTTTCCGAAATTTTCGTACTCTTTCTAATAAAACTGCTATTCACTTTTATTACTTAAAATAAAATATTGAACTTTTAATACTTTTAATTAGACAGTTAAATACAAAGAGTATTCAGATGCTATATAAAATTAGTTTCCATAGTTCCAATGCTACAGAATTCGTCTACCGTTTGACAATGCTTTATAAAATTAGTTTCCAGAAGGCCAATGCTATAAAATTATTCTAGTTTATGACGATACTGTATAACAGTAGCTTCCAGAATACCAATTCTATAAAATTTGTCTTTCTTGAACATGCCATATAAAATTAGTTTCCAGAATAACAATGCTATAAAATTCGTCTCCGTTTTGACGATGCTATATAGAAGTAGTTTCCAGAATAACAATTCCATAAAATTCGGCTCCTTTTTGAGATGTTCTATAGAAGTAGTTTCCTGAATACCAATACTATAAAATTCGTCTCCGTTTTGACGATACTCTATAAAAGTAGCTTCCAGAAGGCCGATGCTCTAAAATTCGTCTTCTTTTTGACGACTCTTTATAAAAGTAGTTTCCAGAATAACAATACTATAAAATCCGTCTCCCTTTTGACGGTACTATATAAAAGTAGTTTCCCGAACAACAATTCTATAAAATTCGTCTCTTTTTTAACCAGGCTATATAAAATTAGTTTTCAGAATACCAACGCTATAAAATTCGTCTACTTTTTGACAATGTTTTATAAAATTAGTTTCCAGAAGGTCAATGCTATAAAATTCGTCTCCTTTTTGACGATGCTATATAAAAGTAGCTTCCAGAATAGCAATTCTATAAAATTCGTCTTTCTTTTTGACGGTACTATATAGAAGTAGTTTTCCGAATACCAATTCTATAAAATCCGTTTCTTTTTTAAAGATACTATATAAAATTAGTTTTCAGATGATGTAAAATTCGCAAACTGTTTGACAATGCTTTATAAAATTAGTTTCCAAATGAACAGTGCTATAAAATTCGTCTCGCTTTTGACGATCCTATATAAAAGTAGCTTCCAGAATGCTAATACTATAAAATTCGTCTCCTTTTTGACTGTACTATATATAAGTAGTTTCCCGAACACCAATTCTATAAAATTCGTCTCTTTTTTAACGAGGCTATATAAAATTTGTTTTCAGAATACCAAAGCTATAAAATTCATTTAATTTGTGACAATTCTTTTCAAAATTAATTTCCAGAAGGCCAATGCTATAAAATTTATCTCCTTTTGGACGATGCTATATAAAAGTAGCTTCCAGAATAAAAAATACTATAAAATACATCTCCTTTTTGACGATGTTATATAAAAGTAGTTTACAGAATACCAAATTTATAAAATTCGTCTAATTTTTAACGACACTATATTTGTGGAGGATCATAGAAAATAGTTCTTCTCCTGCGCTAAAAAATTTCATGCAAACTCCAAATATGGGCTACATATTTAGCTCTGTTAGAATATTAGTAATTAGCTCTCTCGAATCTTCTTTATTACATCCAGGTTAAATGCACGCTGTAATGTAACAGGATCGAAAATTTCTCTGTCAATCCGGCAGAAGGTATTATCACATATTATGACCTTCACTTGTTCCGTTATAGTTGTATGGAAGGGAAGGACGACCGTCGTTTGTCAGGTTCTACGTCTACCCCTACCCCTTTTCACGATAATGGTTAGGTACCTAACAACAGAGTTATCATGTGATTGTCCGTTATAAACTGGCTAATTAAATTATCGCAACTGATTTCCTATTCACTTGTGATGAGCTGTTGTCAAGTTGTCAAAACGCTGATTGATTTGCTGACCGTTTTAAGGGAGGAGTGGAGTTATATTCAGATTGTAATAATAGTTATGGAAATTATGTTTGTTATGTCTAAACGAAATTTTGTTAATAAGAACTCTCAGTAGTATAATAAGAATAATTAAATATTTAAGAATAAGTAAAGAAAACAAATTATTTTAGAATAATATGTAAATATTTATTAATTTTGGTATCCTTTCAATAATATATCCTCTAAAATTAAGGAACACTTTTCACACCAATCGAGGATATAAATAAGAAAAAAAATCACATTCCATTGTAAGTGAAGTTTTTAGTTCTGAAACAAAAAACAATATAAATATTTTCTTATTAAGGTTATGTGACATATTTTAATGTATATAAAATATAAACTAAAAATTTAAGTATTTTCATCATAAAAATATTGGAACTCTATATTTTAACAAATACTTCCTCTCTAAGACTTTCCTGAATAGAAACATTATTATTGGAACGATATTTGCTTACATATTAGCATGATAATTTCAAACTATTTTGAACAAGATTGATAAAACTTGGTACATACACGTTTGCATATTTTCTACTATTTAGCAAAGTTTTAGCGAAATCTATTCAGAAGAATTTTTCTTCTACATATATTTGAGAAAAAGTGAAAATAATGGCTATATAATGCATAAAGCAAGATTAATAAAATTTGGTTGATATCTTAAATGGTAATTTTTATCAAATGTAATATTTGATTCCCCATACTGACTCCAAATCCTTTTTAATTACAAAAGATCAGAAACTAAAAGAAGATATGGTAGTTAAGAATATATATATATATAATAATTGATAATAAATACAGTGAATATGAATTGAATTTAAGTGATAATATAATGTATTTACAAATATTAAGTGAATTAAAATGTATAGTAAGAAGTCAAAAACTTATATAATAATTGCAATTCTATTACTATAATGTATTAACTATAATTCCAAAACAATGACCACCGTAATCAGAAATTTAACTTTTTTTGTCAATACGTTACAAGACACATTAATCGAAACGAATTTAAAACAGAAAAAAAATGATGACGGGGGACGTGACTTTTCATTTGCAAAATACACACACACACACGCAAAACAGCTTCAAAACTCATTCAATCCTTCGAAGATATGAAGTCTAAATTTGGTAATTTCAGGAAACGTAAGACGATTTTACTGCTTCGAGACATGTTTATGCAAACAGGAAATGTACATAAGTGATAATAAAAGGAGAACAAATTTCTAAACATTCCTTTATTTCTAATTTAGTTGTAAAACTTACGTTGTAATTACAATGCGAAAACTGTCCATTAACATTTTGAATTAAATTTAATGCATTGAGCAAAAGGATATAGGACATTTCGAGGACAGGCAATTAAGTGAAACTGTGCCACCCTAAAGATAATTTCCCGGCATTGCTCATGGAGTATAGTAATTGTCTGTTTAATGTTCCGTGAGTAGCGTCCCTAAAATGGAAAGAATATCTAGAAGTGGTTAACATCATAGTTTATTGTCAGATTGCAATTCCAGGAAAAAGAATAAATATGAATTTGGCATTAGAAAATGTTACGAAAGAGAAACTAGTAAGTATAATATGAAAAATCATGTTTTTTTAAAAAATATTGGCAGATTTTTAAATAAGCCATGTGTATCTGATATGCATTGTATTATTTGACGGAAACTATAAAAGTTTATTATCCTTGTTATTTAGATCAGAAAATATCAATTACAAATTTAAATTCAATAATATGAGCATATTTGAGATATTAAATTTTTATACAAACATTTTTTCTGAAATTACTGCATCTAATTGTTTTTGGATTAGTTAACCCTCCAAGCGTCAAACCCGCAAATAGACGGAATCTCTTCTCCCTTCAAAGCGTTAAACCCGTGAATAGACGGAAATTTAAATCCCCTTAAAACTGTCACTGCCCGTACTTTCACGGGTCCAGTTTTTCGCTTCCCCCAAACTCAAGCTTCGAGATAATGAGAAGGTAATGTGAGATAAGGAGAAGTCAATCGTTATCAGTGGACTGGATGAATGTTGTCTTCCTGGTCGTGTTCTTTAAGCATTTAAAAATTTTGTTTACGTTTTCAGACGTTTATTTTGAGATTTTGAGAATAAATGCGAATCCCCATTGAGTTTTAAATAAGGGTAGTAAAATCTAATGAATGAAAATTAACCTACTTTTAATATGAAAATGAACATATATACGTATTATTATTAATAAATTGATCCATAAGATTTTAAAACTTTCTAGCGTGAAACAATAGTTAATCTAAAAAATAAATATAAAATAAAAATTTGACAATTTTTTTCTTTTATAGTAAAGTATAGTAAGTTTAATTGTAAAGTTTGAGTTCACCAGATATGATTTTAATTTATTTATCAAGTTTGTTAGTTTTTATCTCCTAAAATACCAAATGAAGAAATTAAAATTCTCGTTTAGTTTACCAAAGCTTTAAAGATGTAACTAATTATTGTTAATTAAGGCTAAGGTTTTTAAATATTCTGAATTTGAATATAAAAATTCAAAAACTTAATTTAAAAAATCTGTATGTTTTTTTTTTCTTTTTCCTAAACAAATAAACGCAAGCGAGGTATTTTTTCTATATTTGTTGATGTATATAAAACTAATACATCTTTTTTCTACCATTCTGATTTAATTTTTTTACTTATTTTCACAACTTTAAATTTTTATTGTAGCTAATATATATTGTCTTTTTTGAGTTTGTTGAAAAATAAAATTGTATTTTACTAATAACATTACTTATTTTATCACAATAGCTTTAAGAGTAAATTTAACAATGTTCTCTTTTGATAAGTACTAATTAAAGAATTTGGTTAACTTTCTTCACTACAGATTTTTTGGAATTCTATTAATTCCATAATGAATATAGACTATAGGAATTGTTTTTGTTGCGTTATTGAAAATCTAAGTACTGGCCTTTGAACATTTGTTTAAATACTGTAGGAAATTTGAACAATAGTGCTCTTAACATAGAAAGAATATGAACGCGTAATCAAAAACTTCTCACAAGCCAAAACTATTTTTACAAACACATTTGAGAATATTTTCAAAATATATGTTTAGTTATATGCGCATCTTCATTGGCATGCTACTTTTATCAGCAGTTTATAGTAAAACTTCTAATTGTGCTGTTACAACAGGTTTTTAATGTGGGGATTTTTACTTGAAACTAAAATATGTTTTATTCCGCTTGACATTATTAATTCTTTAAATAAAAAAAATAATCGCTTCAAAAATCAATCATGTACCTAGAAACTTTTTTTCAACGTTCTGTAAATATTTGCTCCAAATTTAAGACAGAAAATGTTGTTACAAAAATTCTTTAGATTATTGGAATATAGAATCTTAAAACTTCATAAAAATTTAAATGAAGTTTTACAGTATAAACATTCTCTTTATTTTTCAGTAACATGTGTAGCAAATAAAATCATGTTTATTCTCAAATAAGCATTGTTCTTTTTAATATAGTAGAATTATATGAGTGTTATTTTTAGAACTGTGCCATGAAATTAATCTTTTTCTTACTTTTATGAAATTGTAAAGAAGAATAGATTCATTTAATTTGATGACAAAACAGGAAGTAAATTTACTTCATAGAAAAACTACGAAAAATTGTTCACCCTATGAACCTTTGTGACCTCCTCTCTTTGAAGAAATGATTTAATTAATGTAGATGACTGATACGAAATACAGAAATTTAGAAATACAATAAATATTTTTCTAGTGATTGCAATAAATATAGCATTATAAAAATATGATAAAAGGATAAAATATAAATAGATGCAAAACGCAGAATATATAACAAAAATATTAATGCATTTAATGATCATAAAAGGTTCTGATTTTTTTTAATAGGAGAAAGACTTATAAAATCAAAATCAAACTCATCTTGTTTATTCTTGAAATAACGAAATGAGCAGATACAAAAAAATGTAATTGCAATATGTCAAATAAAAATTTGTAAGCATAAATCCTGAAAAACTTATATACAAACATTTTAATTTTTTTCTTAAAAATGTAAAACGGGATTGAGTAGAATAATAACAATAAAAGCACAGTATAATAAAAAATAGGAATATAATCAATAATGTGATTTAGAAGTGTAAATCTCAATAATCAAACACAGTATGATATCTTTCAAAATATGGTGTGATACATAGTGCAACCTTGCATTGTTTGCACTGAAACCTAGTTTCTTTCCTAACACGACGGCCTTTATCATCAAATCTTTTGCTACATACAATACACACTCTTGACAAGCTTTTCTTTTTACCTGTCGCTTCAATGTGTGAAGGAAAGTGGCGTCCAGTAAGGCGGTCAGATACAAGAAGTTGCACATTTTTCTTATCTCCATACGTTTGAAATAAGCTTTCTATTAGATTTAATCTAAAATCTAGATGTGTCATTTTACCTCCACATTTTTTAAAGAGAACATATGAATTCCATACGCTCTGGTTTAATAACTGCCTGAAAATCTTCTTATAATATTTCTTTTGTTGATTCCGAGCTGTTGGATAACATGACAAACATTGATCAGCCATATCCACTCCTCCCATCGTTCGATTATAATCCAAAATAGCCCTAGGCTTTTTAGAAATAATTTCTTCAATGTCGCCATTACTTTTCTTCATCCTTTTGCACTGCTCAACAAAATTAATTGTGTGAATTGTGCTAAGCATATGAATTGGCTACTTATCCATGTATTTTAAAATGCACATTTTTCCTTTCTGAAAGCCAACGATCTCTCCCTTTTTAATATTTCTGTCCTTTATTTCTTGTGGGATACCACGTCTATATGATCTTAAAGTTCCATAAATGTCTGTTTTATTAGCTATCAAGATCTCTGCGAGTTCAGGAGAAGTATAAAAATTGTCTAAAGAGACACAGTAACCTTTACTCAGAAGATTTTCCATCAGAGTCATAACTATGTTAGTGGTTGCAGAATATTTATAGGCGTTTTTCCATAAAGGCATGTCTTTTCCTGTGTATATCAAGCTATTCCAGATGTATCCTGTACTTGATTCACATAATTGGTAGAATTTTATCCCAAATTTTGACTTTTTCTTCGGCAGATATTGCTTAAAGGCCAACCGGCCCTTATATAATAGCATTGATTCATCGACAGACACTTCACACTCGGGAATATATGAAGATTTAAATTTTCTGTTTAATGCTTCATATACTTCATATATTTTTCGAAGTCCAGGTTGAGGATGATTGTTTGTATCTATTGTTGCATTATTTGTGAAGTGCAAGAACTTCATTAGCAAAGCAAACCTTCTTTCTGACATTATTTGACCAAAAACTGGTGTATAAAGGAACGGATTTTGAGACCAATATAACTTTTGAATCGGCTTTTGAAGGATTCCTTGGAGGATCAATAAAGCAAGGAACACTCTTATTTCGCTGGCATCCGTAACTTTCCATCCGTGTAATCTTGAACTGGGTGTTAATTCATTTGTTTCAATGAAACTCTCTGCAAAACGATTTGTTTCACTCGCTATATAACTGATGATATCATCATCAAAAAAAATTCCAAAAAGTTCCAAAGGTGAAGAACTGTGAATCTGAACTTTTATTCCGGGATTCCCAGTAAATGGAAATCTTGGGGGAGAAGGTCCAAGGTTGTCTTCTTCCAGACGACACCAGTCTCTTGCATCATCTAATGATACATCTTCATCACTCTCAGAAGAAATATCCAAATGCGATGAATCAGAATCGGAATATTCTTCAGAATCCATTTATAAGTTAGTAGATAAAACAAAAGCTATGAAATATTTTAAGAAATACTGAAATTTGTCAAGTAACAGCAAATTAAATTAGACCCTCTTTAAAATGCGTCATTAAATATAATGTAGGCTGAAATATAACTTTTCTACTCTATCGACCTAGTTTCCTACCTAGCTGACTAGGTACTCCACACAGGTTGCTCGATAGGATTTGAAAGGAAAAAAAAATTCAAATATATGAGCAAGCTTGTAGCTTCACTATCTCAACTATCTGCAGAATAAATAGGCTGTGAACTTATCTGGTTTTACTTATATAGAGCCCCTATATCGATATTCCATTCTTCCGCTAATGTTTTTATTGCCATCCAATACGCTTTCTTGTACATCAATCATCTGGCATGCAAATGGGAAAGCTATCACATGCTTTGAAATCGTGTGTCGAAGTCAAGCACTTAAAATTTTCTCATGGGTTCTTCATATTTGTTCCCACGATTAGAAACCTTAAAAATAATTATTATTTCGCTTAAGGGTAAAAAAATGGAAAGGAAAAGGAAATGGAGTCGTTTAGATTCCGAAAGGTTTGAGAACTAATTAGATTTAAATTGGCTTATCAAGAACAATTATCAGAAGAGCATCAGATTGATTGCCCCCTAACGTTTTACCATAAAGTACGTCGTAAATGATAAAAACCACAGATGTTATTTCCACCGCAGATGTTAAAACTACAGATGTTTCATATGACCTACAACAAGTCTTGAAGAAGAGAACCGGAAAGAATAATTCACTATTTTTTTGGAAATGGAAACCTAATCGTATTCAATGCCCAGAATAGTAAATGTAAAGATGATTTATAAAAAAAAAAACTTTAATTTAAAAATCATTAACAGTTTTTCCCAAAGCCTCTCACTGAGTAAGCATTTCCTAAGCATTGTTTCATTGTATAAAGTTATCAGAAATGTTAAAACAAAACGATATTTATACAATATCCCTCTTGAAAATATTCAAAATAAAAACAATTCAGCAACAATTAAAATACTCAAAAATACGCGAACATCATGACAAAAATTATTCCAATATGCTAAAAAAGTGTAACACTAAAACAAGTTATTTTTGTTCACTGGAATAAGAAAAATTTGGAAATACCCACATTTCAAGTAATTTGAAATTCTTTACGAGTCAAAATATTAATCTTTAGCTTCACGTTTTCATTTTTTTTAAAATACAGCTTGTGTGCTAAGGATATCAGAAGTAGACACCTCACAACTATTATTATAATACTAGTGCATATATTCACTGATAGTGAAGATGAGTATTAATATTGGCGATCTACAGATCGAATTGTTTGACCTGGGGCGAACACATTTTATACTTTTATAATTTGGAACTGGGAATGTACACCTCTGGATGAAATAATCAAAAATTACATAGAATTTTAACATTTATCCACTATAAAAGGTGAAATTGCTACAACACAATGTATACAATGCTCAATTTTATTTATACATTTGAATGCATCAGCAAAAAAAATCATTCTTTGAGATAATTATTTTGAACTTTTTGTGTCTTATTCACTTCAGCTATATGGTTTATTTGAATTTTAGTAAATAAAATTATACGGCAAAAAAATTCTTACCATTGAATAAGAAAATTTTGAGTTCGTAATTAAAGTACCAAACTTTTTTCTATAGTGATATTTTCGAATGAATTGTAAAAATTTAATATATTTTATTTATCTAGAAAAAGAGTTTTTTTTAAATCATGGTGGATTAAAATATTTTTTTTAAATTAAGACTGGCGTAGGAAAAGTAATTTACTTATTAGATTAAATTTAATCTGATTCATTAATTACTTTTTCCAATTAATAATTAATAAAAAATCAAGACACATCCTTTTATTTTAGGTAAGCAAATGAAACCTCTCAGTTTTTGTCTGACTGAAACATTCTTAAGAATTTGTGCTAGTTTGTATAACTTTATTCAAAGATTATTGAATTTGGTGATGAGCGCGATACTCATGCTCTTAGAAAGATTAGATTAAAATTTTAAAGAAATGATTTCCATTGTCCAGCGTCATAGTTGTTGTTTTTAGTGATTCTATTTTAAATTGTCTGGTCTGAAGATATAATCAATAATACGAACAGACAAATATGGTAGATAATCTGACATATAATATATAATCTCAAATATTTAAAAAATTAAAAAGAAATATCCAGTAGTACATATAAAACTTTGTTGCTAAATGGTTCTGTTATCTATATTTAGAAATTTATTAAGCCTTATGGCATTCAAGAAAAAAGGTTTTGCATTAATTGAAGTTTATTCACTCCCGTTTTAAATTAAGGATTTTCTAATACACAAACTTTATTCTACAGAATGGAGCATGGAGTCTGAAACAGTATGAGTTATATGACTATCGAAATTTAAAATGTCAAGATGTTTTGCTGAAGAAACCATTTAATTTAAAATTTTGTATTGACCAGCAACCTCGGAAAATATTTTGGGCGCCAACCTCAGCTAGGAAGAAATATGCAAAAAAAAATCAATGCAGTTGCATTTGAAAAGCTTTTAAATTCAGAATTTAATAATATTTAATAATTCTCTGACCCTAGGGAATGTCGTTATCCGATTGCAAGATTGTGAGAGCTTTGACTCTAACTCGAATTATTTAAGCTGATTTTTTTTATTGTAATTCATTTTAAAATGGTTCTTGTTCTGTAGGATATTTCTTTAGAAATATCCAAAAAATTCAAGTGCCAAATGGTTAATTATAAGCCTAAATAAACTGGATAATTTAATTCATTTTTCTAGGCCAAATTTGTTTGTATCATGAATAATACAAAGAAATATTTTGGCAATTACTTTTAATTGTTGTCATTACGCACATCATTTCCACAGTCCAGTTATTTCAACATTACTGAGTTATTGTAAAACATATTTAATTTCAAAATTTTAATCATGCTGATAAATACCAAAGTATCTCAGAAATTGAAATATTGTATGAAATTCCTTAATTGCACAATTGTTTTTCTGAATACTGATTAATCCAATTAATAACTTGGCATTACTTATGGCAATTAATATTTTAAAAGTGCATTTTAGAATATTGAAAAACATTGGAAATACGTTGAGAGGAATTTTTTTTCAAGAATTAAATCACTTCTATGTAATTTCGAAAAATAATTTCACATTACAATGGGATTAAAAATTTTGAGAAACATATAACATTATATATATATGTTTATTTATATGTATACCTATGTTGTATACTTTCAATTCCTAAAAATCATATTCCTATCATATTAAACATAAAATAATTTATTTCTAAAGTAAATTTTATGTAGTGTTTCATGAAAAAATAAAAAATCCGCTAAAACACAACAATATTTTCTAAGTTTCCAATCAATGTCATTTCGATCGACCAAAAGAAACATGCTCTTATGCTGCCAAAACAAAATTTATTGAAAGGCAACAAAACAACAACTTCAGAAAAATTTGCAGTATGATATGGTTCATGCCTAATACTAATATGTACAAAGCACTAGACTACTCCCCTCTTAAACAATTTATTAAAAACTTAGCAAACAACTTCTTTAACAACATGGACAAACTGGATTTCGAAGCTACAACTAATATTCCCAATTACAATCCCAGCAATAAAATATTCCAGAACCCGAAATATCCTACTCTAAAAATTTATTTAAACCAGATCAAAACCCATTCAAATAATGTTTCAAATCTCAAATTTATGTTTGCATCATCTCTTAACTCTCAAATCCTCTCTTAAAGGTACCATACCCTCACACCCCACAACCTTAAACAATCAATCATCAAGAGTCATAGCCCTCTCCAACTCACCCAGTCACCTAGACTACTAACAACCATAAATACCATCTCCGAGGACCACGAATGCATAAGGAAAGCCACGTTCAAAGATTCAGCCATTACTGGGTTTACACCCCTGCCGAGGCTAGGCACTCCGTCAAACTAATCATCAAGCTGAAGATGATTTCATTTGAAGGGAGCTGCAATACAAGACAAGTAGTGACTCTTCGAGAGTATAGCTTAGCAATGGCGTTGTATTTAGCTTAAAGGGATGTTGAACTGCTGTGTGTCGAGTCGTGTTGTTGACAGTAGAGACACCAAAGAGATTTGAAATCGTGATCTGTTACCAAAGATTAGAGCTCGGCGCAAATTCCCGAAGTACAACGTGGGAACACCGTTTGAGAGAATCACTCTCAATGTGTTAGGTCCATTGCCTCGCACGGCCAATGGCAAGAATTATATCCTCGTTGTCATGGATTACTACAGAAAATGGACAGAAGCTTACCCGATTCCTGACCAAGAAGCAACCACCACCGCAGAAGCCCTGTTACAGAACTGGACCTGCCGATTCGGAGTTCCCTTTCTCCTCCATTCCGATCAGAAACGAATTTCATTTCTGCCGTCTTTACAAGGATTTATAAGCTGTAAAGCATGAAAAAGACATTGATAATGCCTTTACATCCAAAATCAGATGGAATGGTGGATCATTTCAACAGGATCATCTTAAATCACTTGGCTCTGTTTGTATCCCGAAAGCAGCAAGACTGAGACCATAAGTTTCCGCCGTTCCTTCTGGCATACCGCAGAACAACTCAAGAGGGTACCGGTTACACTCGATCACAGATCGTGCTGGGATGGCCTGGTTGGTAGAGCGTTGGGCTCGTACTCCTTAGGTTACGAGTTCGAAACTCCCAGACCAAAAGTTTCCCCGAGTTTGTAGAGGCTGGCACGCGTTAAATCTGCCGTGGTCGCAAAGTCCTCCATGTCGAGAGTAATACTCCTGGGGGTGTGGGTCAGAGGTGATCGTTCTCTGTTCCAGGTCTAAATTACGATCTGAGTTGAATGAATGAAGCCTCCCCCTAAAAAGGGTTGTGACGTGTGTGTAGCAAAGTCGTACACTTGGCCTCAGATGGAACTACTTGTTAAACAAAGACACATATTACTTAGGTTTAAAATCTGCTGATTGTATCAACGTGGGCTTGCCCACGACTAGTGTTATCAGTCACACCACAACAACACAGATCGTGCTTGGACGAGAGATGCACCATCTGTACCTGGGCCGCATCTGGATGATTTACAGGTGTGATTAGAGAGCCTTCCTCAGTTATCCCGAGACAGGATCGGCGGAGCGCATGAAGACCCGATACGACGCCAAGGGAAGTCATCAATTTTTTACAGAAGGCGACAAAGTGTGACTTTGGAGCCCTAAGCGTCAGACAGGACTCTCCCCGAATATTCAAACTTATTGGGAAGAACCATACTCAGTGGCAAAACAGATAAATGACATATTGGTCAGGATTCAATGAACTCCGTCCCAAGGCTGCACACTACAACCATTTAGCGCCTTATAACTTCCTCTTCCTGGAATTATAGCAAAACGGTTAAAATATTAAATCCCCAGGAAGAGGAAGTTAATACTCCAACCGTTTGGCAATAATTAACTTCTTCTTCCTGAGGAATGAATTACCCTGTTCGTGTAGTCTTTAAGGAGGGGCAAAGTTATGAATTTTGTGTAAATTAGATTTTAGTATTATAAATATGTGCGATTTTTTTCTCTAAATTAGATTTAAATATTACAAATATGTATGAATTTTTGCGTAACTATAGTAAATAATTTAATTGTATAAAATTAATTGTAATGAAATAGCGCATTACCGATAAAAGACCGCTCCAAGGGAATTTGCAACAGAAAATCTCCATATTTGACCAATTTGGTGATATGGGTGCATTGACGACATAATGAGATCGCTAGCGGTTTTTACCAAAAGCTCTAAAATTTGTAGTTAATGCTAGGAAATAAAGATTTGTTATTAGAAAATAATTGAGAAGTTTCTAGATTTGCTTAAAAAAAGACGCCGTTTCTAGGTTTGCCCCGCCCACATTAGTCGGAAGCTATTTAAGACTCGCCTTCAAGGCGGACAATGTGTGGAGTTCTGAAAGAGAGCTACGTTTTGTAGGTTTAGAGAGACCGTCTTTTCTCTTGCTGCCGTGCGAATCTACAGCTACGATGTTATTTGAAATTAGCGGATTTAGTAGAGTTCATTCGCTAAATTTTGTAGATTGAGTTGCGAATATTTATTACGCATTTTTATAGACAATAAAAATTGCATTTTCTTGTCGTTCTTTTGTGCGATTTACTACTACTATCATTCGTAAAATTATTTATGTGTTGTTGGTTGAGAGACAGAAAATGTAATTATAAATTTCGGAGTAATTAAATTCTTAATTCCTATAATTTTCGATATGAAAATGAGTTTGTAAAGGATTGTGTTTATGTGATTCCAAAATAAGACATAAATATAGGAGTGAGTTTATATTAAAAGAGTTTGGCTATAGGTCATTGAAGAAAACTTGAATTGTAATCTTTCTTAAATATTTTTGTTTAAATGTTTAACCATAAATATTCGTTTTCAATATATGGTTAGGTATAAAATTAAAAATAAATTTCAA